>JAPCYS010002891.1:0-82023 GCA_028641055.1 Alopecurus myosuroides | reverse complement strand
CCCGGACCCCAAACTGTGCTATAGCCAAAACTGCGAGAAAGGTCCAAATCTATGAGTTTTGATGAATGAAAATGCACATGAAATTGTCCCAGACACCCAAACAGTGTGCTATAGCTCACGAAAACTAACATAGGACCAAATCTACGAGTTTTAATTAATGCCTAAATGCCTGAAAGTTTCCACGGACACCCAAACAGTGTGCTATACTCACGAATACCGCAACATAGACCAAATAAACGAGTTTTAATGAATGCCAAAATGCCCTTGAAATTGTCCCGGCCCCCAAACAGTGTACTATAGCTCACACAAACCGCGAGATAGGACCAAATCAACGAGTTTAATGAACGCTAGATGCCCAGAAATTGTCCCGGACCCCAAACAGTGTGCTATAGCTCACAAAAACTACGAGAAAGGTCCAAATCTATGAGTTTTAATGAATGACAGAAATGCACATGAAATTGTCCCCAGACCCAAACTGTGTGCTATAGCTCACGAAAATACAACATAGGACCAAATCTACGAGTTTTAATTAATGCCATAAATGCCCTGAAGTTTCCACGGACACCCAAACAGTGTGCTATAGCTCAAATACCGCAACATAGACCAAATCAACGAGTTTTAATGAATGCCAAAAATGCCCTTGAAATTGTCCCGGCCCAAACAGTGTACTATAGCTCACACAAACGCGAGATAGGACCAAATCAACGAGTTCTAATGAACGCTAGAGATGCCCAGCAAATTGTCCCGGACCCCAAACAGTGTGCTATAGCTCACCAAAACTGCGAGAAGGTCCAAATCTATGAGTTTAATGAATGACAAATGCACATGAAATTGTCCCAGACCCAAACTGTGTGCTATAGCTCACAAAACTACAACATAGGACCAAATCTACGAGTTTTAATTAATCCATAAATGCCTGAAAGTTTCCACGGACACCCAAACAGTGTGCTATACCTCGAATACCGCAACATAGACCAAATCAACGAGTTTTAATGAATGCCAAAATGCCTTGAAATTGTCCCGGACCCAAACAGTGTACTATAGCTCACACAAACGCGAGATAGGACCAAATCAACGAGTTCTAATGAACACTAGATGCCCAGAAATTGTCCCGGACCCCAAACAGTGTGCTATAGCTCACCAAAACTGCGAGAAAGGTCCAAATCTATGAGTTTTAATGAATGACAGAAATGCACATGAAATTGTCCCAGACACCCAAACTGTGTGCTATAGCTCAAAAACTACAACATAGGACCAAATCTACGAGTTTTAATTAATGCCATAAATGCCCAAATTTCGGACACCAAACAGTGTGCTATACTCACGAATACCGCAACATAGGACCAAATCAACGAGTTTTAATGAATGCCAAAAATGCCCTTGAAATTGTCCCGGGCCCCAAACAGTGTACTATAGCTCACACAAACGCGAGATAGGACCAAATCAACGAGTTCTAATGAATGCTAGAGATGCCAGCAAATTGTCCCGGACCCCCAAACAGTGTGCTATAGCTCACAAAACTGCGAGAAAGGTCCAAATCTATGAGTTTTAATGAATGACAGAATGCACATGAAATTGTCCCCAGACACCCAAACTGTGTGCTATAGCTCACGAAAATAAACATAGGACAAATCTACGAGTTTTAATTAATGCCATAAATGCCCTGAAAGTTTCCACGGACACCCAAACAGTGTGCTACCTCAAATACCGCAACATAACCAAATCAACGAGTTTTAATGAATGCCAAAATGCCCTTGAAATTGTCCCGGCCCCAAACAGTGTACTATAGCTCACACAAACGCGAGATAGGACCAAATCAACGAGTTCTAATGAATGCTAAGATGCCCAGAAATTGTCCCGGCCCAAACAGTGTGTTATAGCTCACCAAAACTGCGAGAAAGGTCCAAATCTATGAGTTTTAATGAATGACAGAATGCACATGAAATTGTCCCAGACACCCAAATGTGTGCTATAGCTCACGAAAACTACAACATAGGACCAAATCTACGAGTTTTAATTAATGCCAAATGCCTGAAAGTTTCCACGGACACCCAAACAGTGTGCTATACCTCATGAATACCGCAACATAGGACCAAATCAACGAGTTTTAATGAATGCCAAAATGCCTTGAAATTGTCCCGACCCCAAACAATGTACTATAGCTACACAAACCGCGAGATAGGACCAAATCAACGAGTTAATGAACGCTAGAGATGCCCAGCAAATTGTCCCGGACCCCAAACAGTGTGCTATAGCTCACCAAAACTGCGAGAAAGGTCCAAATCGATGAGTTTTAATGAATGACAGAATGCACATGAAATTGTCCCAGACACCAAACTGTGTGCTATAGCTCACGAAAACTACATAGGACCAAATCTACGAGTTTTAATTAATGCCATAAATGCCCTGAAAGTTTCCACGGACACCCAAACAGTGTGATAACTCATGAATACCGCAACATATACCAAATCAACGAGTTTTAATGATGCCAAAAATGCCCTTGAAATTGTCCCGGCCCCCAAACAGTGTACTATAGCTCACACAAACCGCGAGATAGGACCAAATCAACGAGTTCTAATGAATGCTAGAATGCCCAGCAAATTGTCCCGGACCCCAAACAGTGTGCTATACCAAAACTGCGAGAAAGGTCCAAATCTATGAGTTTTAATGAATGACAGAAATCACATGAAATTGTCCCAGACACCCAAACTGTGTGCTATAGCTCACGAAAACTACAACATAGGACCAAATCTACGAGTTTTAATTAATGCCATAAATGCCCCTGAAAGTTTCCACGGACACCCAAACAGTGTGCTATACCTCACGAATACCGCAACATAGACCAAATCAACGATTTTAATGTGCCCTTGAAATTGTCCCGGGCCCCAAACAGTGTACTATAGCTCACACAAACGCGAGATAGGACCAAATCAACGAGTTCTAATGAACGCTAGAGATGCCCAGAATTGTCCCGGACCCCAAACAGTGTGCTATAGCTCACAAAACTGCGAGAAAGGTCCAAATCTATGAGTTTTAATGAATGACAGAAATGCACATGAAATTGTCCCAGACACCCAAACTGTGTGCTATAGCTCACGAAAACTACAACATAGGACCAAATCTACGAGTTTTAATTAATGCCATAAATGCCTGAAAGTTTCCACGGACACCCAAACAGTGTGCTATACCTCATGAATACCGCAACATAGGACCAAATCAACGAGTTTTAATGAATGCCAAAAATGCCTTGAAATTGTCCCCTACCCCCAAACAGTGTACTATAGCTCACACAAACGCGAGATAGGACCAAATCAACGAGTTCTAATAACGCTAGAGATGCCCAGCAAATTGTGCCCGGACCCCAAACAGTGTGCTATAGCTCACCAAAACTGCGAGAAAGGTCCAAATCTATGAGTTTTAATGAATGACAGAATGCACATGAAATTGTCCCCAGACACCCAAACTGTGTGCTATAGCTCACGAAAACTACAACATAGGACCAAATCTACGAGTTTTAATTAATGCCATAAATGCCCTGAAAGTTTCCACGGACACCCAAACAGTGTGCTACCTCAGAATACGCAACATATACCAAATCAACGAGTTTTAATGAATGCCAAAAATGCCCTTGAAATTGTCCCGGCCCCCAAACAGTGTACTATAGCTCACACAAACCGAGATAGGACCAAATCAACGAGTTCTAATGAACGCTAGAGATGCCCAGCAAAATTGCCCGGACCCCAAACAGTGTGCTATAGCTCACCAAAACTGCGAGAAAGGTCCAAATCTATGAGTTTTAATGAATGACAGAAATCACATGAAATTGTCCCAGACACCCAAACTGTGTGCTATAGCTCACGAAAATACAACATAGGACCAAATCTACGAGTTTTAATTAATGCCATAAATGCCCCTGAAAGTTTCCACGGACACCCAAACAGTGTGCTATACCTCAATACCGCAACATAGGACCAAATCAACGAGTTTTAATGAATGCCAAAATGCCCTTGAAATTGTCCCGGCCCCAAACAGTGTACTATAGCTCACACAATACGCGAGATAGGACCAAATCAACGAGTTCTAATGAACGCTAAGATGCCCAGCAAATTGTCCCGGACCCCAAACAGTGTGTTATAGCTCACCAAAACTGCGAGAAAGGTCCAAATCTATGAGTTTTAATGAATGACAGAAATGCACATGAAATTGTCCCAGACACCCAAACTGTGTGCTATAGCTCACGAAAACTACAACATAGGACCAAATCTACGAGTTTTAATTAATACCATAAATGCCCTGAAAGTTTCCACGGACACCCAAACAGTGTGCTATACCTCATGAATACCGCAACATAGACCAAATCAACGAGTTTTAATGAATGCCAAAATGCTTGAAATTGTCCCGACCCCAAACATGTACTATAGCTCACAAACGCGAGATAGGACCAAATCAACGAGTTCAATGAATAGAATGCCAGCAAATTGTGCCCGGACCCCAAACAGTGTGCTATAGCTCACCAAAACTGCGAGAAAGGTCCAAATCTATGAGTTTTAATGAATGACAGAATGCACATGAAATTGTCCCCAGACACCCAAACTGTGTGCTATAGCTCACGAAAACTACAACATAGGACCAAATCTACGAGTTTTAATTAATGCCATAAATGCCTGAAAGTTTCCACGGACACCCAAACAGTGTGCTATACCTCATGAATACCGCAACATATACCAAATCAACGAGTTTTAATGATGCCAAAAATGCCCTTGAAATTGTCCCGGCCCCAAACAGTGTACTATAGCTCACACAAACCACGAGATAGGACCAAATCAACGAGTTCTAATGAACGCTAGAATGCCCAGCAAATTGCCCGGACCCCCAAACTGTGCTATAGCTCACCAAAACTGCGAGAAAGGTCCAAATCTATGAGTTTTGATGAATGACAGAACATCACATGAAATTGTCCCCAGACACCCAAACTGTGTGCTATAGCTCACGAAAACTACAACATAGGACCAAATCTACGAGTTTTAATTAATGCCATAAATGCCCTGAAAGTTTCCACGGACACCCAAACAGTGTGCTATACTCACAATACGCAACATAGGACCAAATCAACGAGTTTTAATGCCCTTGAAATTGTCCCGGGCCCCAAACAGTGTACTATAGCTCACACAAACGCGAGATAGGACCAAATCAACGAGTTCTAATGAACGCTAGAGATGCCCAGCATATTGTCCCGGACCCCAAACAGTGTGCTATAGCTCACAAAACTCGAGAAAGGTCCAAATCTATGAGTTTTAATGAATGACAGAATGCACATGAAATTGTCCCCAGACACCCAAACTGTGTGCTATAGCTCACGAAAACTACAACATAGGACCAAATCTACGAGTTTTAATTAATCATAAATGCCCTGAAAGTTTCCACGGACACCCAAAGTGTGCTATACCTCATGAATACGCAACATAGTACCAAATCAACGAGTTTTAATGAATGCCAAAATGCCTTGAAATTGTCCCCCCCAAACAGTGTACTATAGCTCACACAAACGCGAGATAGGACCAAATCAACGAGTTCTAATAACGCTAGAGATGCCCAGCAAATTGTGCCCGGACCCCAAACAGTGTGCTATAGCTCACCAAAACTGCGAGAAAGGTCCAAATCTATGAGTTTTAATGAATGACAGAATGCACATGAAATTGTCCCAGACCCAAACTGTGTGCTATAGCTCACGAAAACTACAACATAGGACCAAATCTACGAGTTTTAATTAATGCCATAAATGCCCTGAAAGTTTCCACGGACACCCAAACAGTGTGCATACTCATGAATACCGCAACATAATACCAAATCAACGAGTTTTAATGACTGCCAAAAATGCCCTTGAAATTGTCCCCGGCCCCCAAACAGTGTACTATAGCTCACACAAACCACGAGATAGGACCAAATCAACGAGTTCTAATGAACGCTAGAGATGCCCAGCAAATTGTGCCCGGACCCCCAAACAGTGTGCTATAGCTCACAAAACTGCGAGAAAGGTCCAAATCTATGAGTTTTGATGAATGACAGAAAATCACATGAAATTGTCCCAGACACCCAAACTGTGTGCTATAGCTCACGAAAATACAACATAGGACCAAATCTACGAGTTTTAATTAATGCCATAAATGCCCTGAAAGTTTCCACGGACACCCAAACAGTGTGCTATACCTCATGAATACCGCAACAACCAAATCAACGAGTTTTAATGAATGCCAAAAATGCCCTTGAAATTGTCCCCGGCCCCCAAACAGTGTACTATAGCTCACACAATACGCGAGATAGGACCAAATCAACGAGTTCTAATGAACGCTATAGATGCCCAGCAAATTGTGCCCGGACCCCCAAACAGTGTGTTATAGCTCACCAAAACTGCGAGAAAGGTCCAAATCTATGAGTTTTAATGAATGACAGAATGCACATGAAATTGTCCCAGACACCCAAACTGTGTGCTATAGCTCACGAAAACTACAACATAGGACCAAATCTACGAGTTTTAATTAATGCCATAAATGCCCTGAAAGTTTCCACGGACACCCAAAGTGTGCTATACCTCATGAATACGCAACATAGACCAAATCAACGAGTTTTAATGAATGCCAAAAATGCCTTGAAATTGTCCCGACCCCAAACATGTACTATAGCTACACAAACGCGAGATAGGACCAAATCAACGAGTTCAATGAACGCTAGAATGCCCAGCAAATTGTCCCGGACCCCAAACAGTGTGTTATAGCTCACCAAAACTGCGAGAAAGGTCCAAATCTATGAGTTTTAATGAATGACAGAATGCACATGAAATTGTCCCCAGACACCCAAACTGTGTGCTATAGCTCACGAAAACTACAACATAGGACCAAATCTACGAGTTTTAATTAATGCCATAAATGCCCTGAAAGTTTCCACGGACACCCAAACAGTGTGATATACCTCATGAATACCGCAACATAATACCAAATCAACGAGTTTTAATGAATGCCAAAATGCCCTTGAAATTGTCCCGGCCCCAAACAGTGTACTATAGCTCACACAAACCACGAGATAGGACCAAATCAACGAGTTCTAATGAACGCTAGAGATGCCCAGCAAATTGTCCCGGACCCCAAACAGTGTGCTATAGCTCACCAAAACTGCGAGAAAGGTCCAAATCTATGAGTTTTAATGAATGACAAAATCACATGAAATTGTCCCAGACACCCAAACTGTGTGCTATAGCTCACGAAAACTACAACATAGGACCAAATCTACGAGTTTTAATTAATGCCATAAATGCCCTGAAAGTTTCCACGGACACCCAAACAGTGTGCTATACCTCACGAATACCGCAACATAGACCAAATCAACGAGTTTTAAGTGCCCTTGAAATTGTCCCGGCCCCCAAACAGTGTACTATAGCTCACACAAACCGCGAGATAGGACCAAATCAACGAGTTCTAATGAACGCTAGAGATGCCAGCATATTGTGCCCGGACCCCAAACAGTGTGCTATAGCTCACAAAAACTCGAGAAAGGTCCAAATCTATGAGTTTTAATGAATGACAGAACTGCATGAAATTGTCCCAGACACCCAAACTGTGTGCTATAGCTCACGAAAACTACAACATAGGACCAAATCTACGAGTTTTAATTAATCATAAATGCCCTGAAAGTTTCCACGGACACCCAAACAGTGTGCTATACCTCATGAATACCGCAACATAGACCAAATCAACGAGTTTTAATGAATGCCAAAAATGCTCTTGAAATTGTCCCCCCCCCAAACAGTGTACTATAGCACAAACGCGAGATAGGACCAAATCAACGAGTTCTAATGAACGCTAGAGATGCCCAGCAAATTGTGCCCGGACCCCCAAACAGTGTGCTATAGCTCACCAAAACTGCGAGAAAGGTCCAAATCTATGAGTTTTAATGAATGACAGAAATGCACATGAAATTGTCCCCAGACACCCAAACTGTGTGCTATAGCTCACGAAAACTACAACATAGGACCAAATCTACGAGTTTTAATTAATGCCATAAATGCCCCTGAAAGTTTCCACGGACACCCAAACAGTGTGACATACCTCATGAATACCGCAACATAATACCAAATCAACGAGTTTTAATGACTGCCAAAAATGCCCTTGAAATTGTCCCCGGCCCCCAAACAGTGTACTATAGCTCACACAAACACGAGATAGGACCAAAACGAAATGAACGCTAGAGATGCCAGAAATTGTGCCCGGACCCCCAAACAGTGTGCTATAGCTCACCAAAACTGCGAGAAAGGTCCAAATCTATGAGTTTTGATGAATGACAGAACATCACATGAAATTGTCCCCAGACACCCAAACTGTGTGCTATAGCTCACGAAAACTACAACATAGGACCAAATCTACGAGTTTTAATTAATGCCATAAATGCCCCTGAAAGTTTCCACGGACACCCAAACAGTGTGCTATACCTCACGAATACCGCAACATAGTACCAAATCAACGAGTTTTAAGTGCCCTTGAAATTGTCCCCGGGCCCCCAAACAGTGTACTATAGCTCACACAAACCGCGAGATAGGACCAAATCAACGAGTTCTAATGAACGCTAGAGATGCCCAGCATATTGTGCCCGGACCCCCAAACAGTGTGCTATAGCTCACAAAAACTCCGAGAAAGGTCCAAATCTATGAGTTTTAATGAATGACAGAACTGCACATGAAATTGTCCCCAGACACCCAAACTGTGTGCTATAGCTCACGAAAACTACAACATAGGACCAAATCTACGAGTTTTAATTAATACCATAAATGCCCCTGAAAGTTTCCACGGACACCCAAACAGTGTGCTATACCTCATGAATACCGCAACATAGTACCAAATCAACGAGTTTTAATGAATGCCAAAAATGCTCTTGAAATTGTCCCCTACCCCCAAACAGTGTACTATAGCGCACACAAACCGCGAGATAGGACCAAATCAACGAGTTCTAATGAACGCTAGAGATGCCCAGCAAATTGTGCCCGGACCCCCAAACAGTGTGCTATAGCTCACCAAAACTGCGAGAAAGGTCCAAATCTATGAGTTTTGATGAATGACAGAACTGCACATGAAATTGTCCCCAGACAACCAAACTGTGTGATATAGCTCACGAAAACTACAACATAGGACCTGTAACATCCCAAGTATGAAAACTCCCCTTAGAATGTTTGTTTCATGTTTATTAAAGTATTGCATCATGTCATCATATTGTTTCCAATTGTTTTCATTTTAGTTGCATCTGTTTTTCTCTGTTTTCACAATTCAAATTCAAACAATATTCAAACATTTATTTCATACTTGGTCTGTTACAATCTTTTTCAAATAATAAGTTCAAATCAAACCCTTATTTGTTTCCTATTATTCAATAATGCTCAACTATTAAAATGATGGTTTTAATCAATCATTTAAATTTCAAATCACATTCAAAATTCAAATCAAAGCATCAAACAACAACCAAGTTGAATTTATGCAAATTATACAACAATTCTAATCAATGGTTTATAATTAAACAATAAGGTCACCCTATTAAAAGGTTTGTTTCCAACAATATTTATTTAATAATAAAATTCATCCAAATTTGGTTTAAATACAAACAACAAGTAAATTTCAAACTTTTTGAAAAACAAAACTTAACATTTGTTTGCTATTGACCTAAATAGCTTACCCTAAATTTTCTAAAATTTTTACTAACTTAAATCTCATCTTTTTCTTCCAAATCCTTTTTCTGCAAAAAAAACAGAGGAGAAAATTTTAAAAATTTAAAAACAGGCGCCAAGGGTCGTGGGCTGCGCCCAGCCCACCTTCTCCTTCTCTCCGCGCCAGCCCAGCCTTTTTTTTTCTCTCCCCCGCGCGGCACGTACCGGTTCGTTTTTTTTTCCTCCGTCGTCTTCGTGTACGGCAACGCATCCGTGATGCCACGGCGGCAGCCGCGCTCCCCGACGGCCAGGAGAGCTCCTGGAGCTCTATAAAACCCCCTAGGGCTCTGCGCCGCAACCCTAATCCCTAGGTTCCCCTTCTCCCTCGCGGGCGCCGCCGTTTTCCCTCTCTGCCACCTCCTTCCCCTCGCTCTGAACCTCACCGGTGTTCTTCCCTCTGAAAGCATGCACGCCGCCGCCACCTCGTTGCTCCACCTACCCACCTAGCCCCTGGAATCAACCCACCTCGTCACCCTCTTCCGATTGCACACCGGAGCCACCCCGGAGATCAACCACAGCGTCGCCGCCATCCACGACCTCGCCGCTGTCGCCGTCAAGCTCGAGCCTCTGCAACGATTACTTCCGCGGTGAGCTCACCGTGCCCTTCCTCCCCTCTGTCCTCCAGCACACGCACGTACTCAACGCATCACTGCACCAGATCCCAGCGGCAGGCACGAGCACAACACCACCGCTCGCCGCCGGCGTCATCTTTGTCGCGGTTCAATTAGCGAGCGCGCGCGCAAAGTTTCAGTTAACGCAGCAATACCTTAACCTGTTCGCGCCCTGGTTACTGACAAAACTGACGAAACACCGCACTGGTTACAGTGCCTCGCTCGCTCGCGCACGGTCACGAGTTCGATCCCTCGCGCCGCGGGATAAAAACCCAATTTTTTTGCCCGAGCCACTGACAGGCAGGCCCCTCTGTCAGTGGGTTGTGCTGCCACGCCAGCACACGCGGGCCACCGTGGTGCCCTGGGCCCTCTGTCAGTGGCTGTGTACAGCCACTGCGGAGTAACAAAAGGATTCCAACTTTTTCTGTTTTAATTTAAGCCCTTAAAAATTGCAGTATGGTCCCTAGTTTTAAAAAGTAAATAACTTTTATTTTATAACTCCAAATAATGAAAATAAACTATGTGTGTTGATCCAAATTTATTTCTCTATCTAATGGTAGCATTTGTTTTCTGTTTTGAATTTTCCAAATGCATTTCAAATTTGAATTCAAATAATTCAATTGCAATTTGCTAAAATCCATAACTAATTCATAATTAATCCAAATAATGCAAATAAAATATGTTTTCCATACCATTTTGAACCACCTATTCAAATATAAATTTTGTTTCATGGTTTGAATAATTTAAATTGCTTAAATAATTTAAACCTTGTTTAAATCATTTAAATTTGATAAAATCATAACTTGCTCAATTTAAATTATTTTTGAACATGCAAAATATGTTTTCAAACTACAAAAACATAACCTTTTCAAATATGAGTTTGAATTTATGTTTTGAACAAATAAAATTCAAATAAAATTCATGCTTGTTTGAAATTCATTTAAAACTTGTTTAATTTTGTTTAAGTCATAATAAATTCATCCTAATTCCTTTTTCAATATTTGAAACATGTAATCCACCTAAAATTGTGTGTCCTTTTCAAATATGAATTTTTTTATTTGTTTTGAACAATTCAAATGGTTGAAAACAACAAATACTTGTGTGTCACCTTTAAGGAACCGAAAATTCCCTAAATTAATAAATAAATTTCTAAATTGGTAAACCCTATTTTTAAATTGGTTCTATTGTTGTTATTTTGTTGTTTTCCTCATCCATGCATCATACTAAACCACTTCCACCTGTTGGTTAATTAGAAAACAACTGTTTCAACCAAAATCCATGGGCTTTTCATATTCAACTCAAAATTGCATAAGTGTCCATTAAACTGGTGTTACCATGTCAACTAGTTTATTTTGATGCATCCATTAACTTGACATGCATCATCCCATGATTGTGCACTATGCCATGATATTGATTGTTTATCTTCCTGTATTGTTTGTTTGCTTTTTCTCGGATAGACGACGACGTTGAGACCGACGATCTTTACGACACCCCTTCTGAGGATCTAGCCCAGTACCAGGCTACTGAGTTTGCAGGCAAGTTATCACTCACATGAACCATTGTGTTCCTTTCAACATTGGTTACCGATACTTTCCGTTGTATATTTCTGCTAGCCATATGTATCGTTGTTTCTGTTACGAACCTATCACATGATACCCTGAACCCTGATATTGCCCCCACTTCCAGTCCTATAACCCCGTTGCTTGGGCCCGTGTCTTACTAGTATGCTTAGGGTTGTTTTTGCTCGAGTCTGTTATCAGTTACTTTCTGTTATCATATTTGATTATATTCTGGGGCTCGATGTTAAACAACAACCTGTTAATCTTGAGGTAATAATAATTTGCTGATAAGGCACCGGCAGGAGGCCCGGCGTGGTTTTGAGGCCTACTAGTGTCGACCCTAATAGGAAAAGGGTCTTGTCTACTGATCCATGATGAGTGCACTATCCGCATGTGGGAAGCGTGTATGGGCGCCCCCCTCAATTTGATTCGATTCGCATCTCGTCCAAATCACCACACTTAGTTCGGGCTTTCCATTTGATGCACGCATATGCAGGTACGAACCCGAGGCCAGGGTGGAACTTTTGTAGTCGGCATTTAGAGCGGCGTGGTCTTCCAGTGCTATGAGGGTCCCCTTTTCTTCGTGGGGCTCGATTAGCCGCGCACGCACATCACGTGGTGCTTTGGGCTTGATGCGAAGAAGAGTTGAGTTGTGTAGAGTGCCTCGCTTGGTGGAAGTGCATTTCCATCCTGGCGGGATATTCTTACGTGTACGGCCAAATTGGTGCACCCCTGCAGGGATAAATCTTCTCGAGAAGCCGTGTTTTCCGCGGTTATGGTTGACTTGGTGAAAGTACTGGCTAACAAGTACTCAGAACAACTTACACCTAACTAATGATAACTTGACTAGTAATAGGCTTATTGACACAACAATTTGATCCATCATTAATCCAACTGTGTGAGTTATCCTCGGATTGCTTCTTTGGATAAGGGGCGAGATCCAGGATGGGTTTGTTTGGTGGTTAGTTGTAGTTGGTTACGATACGCTATCTTATCCCCTTTCTGATAGCCGGAAGTTGTAGTATGCTCTGTAGTTGGTTAGTGCAGCCAGTTGCCGCATCTTTTATATCCTTTCTTCCGTTGAACCCAAGGCATCTGTGCTTGGTGTTGACGGGCTACACTTGGTGAACTGTGAGTCTTGCTTGCCAGTACGTTTATGTACTGACCCCTTTGGGGCTGTGGTTTCCGCAGACTACGCTTACGAGGATCCCCGTGACGGCTACTACGTGGAGTTCGACGAGGCTGCTGACGAGTAGGTAGCGGACCCGGGCAGGATCCGAGACATCGTGGATGGGCTCCGTTTTCTTTTCATTCCCGGCTTCTTAAGCCTATTTGGATTTGTCTGTACTCAGACCCTTTGAATGCTTCCGCTGAGATGTAATGATGTTATGTTGGGACATGTGTCCCCTGGATGATTGTATTTGCTATCTCTGCTCTAGTGAGAGCTATTTGCAACTTATTTCCATCTTTTGTGTCTTAGAGATATGTTGTGTTATCATCTTGTTCAACGCCGTTGACGTACCATGTGTGTATGGTATGAAGTACGTCAATGGTAGTGTCCTGATTTCTACGGGATAGTTTACATCGACGGTGAATAGTAAAGATTGGTTGTCACACATAAGTGTTGGCCTACTCGTAAGAGCTGCGGGTGCCGGTAAGCCCCGTAATCCAATCAAAATATTGTTCAGTTCGTACGGTGAGTATCCTCTAGAAGTCCGGGTGCGACAAATGGTATCAGAGCCTGTCTGCCGGTAAGCCCCGTAATCCAATCAAAATACTGTTCAGTTCGTACGGTGAGTATCCTCTAGAAGTCCGGGTGCGACAAATGGTATCAGAGCCTGTCTGCCGGTAAGCCCCGTAATCCAATCAAAATACTGTTCAGTTCGTACGGTGAGTATCCTCTAGAAGTCCGGGTGCGACAAATGGCGCAGCGGAAGCGTGGTGGGCCCATAACCCACAGGTCCCAGGATCGAAACCTGGCTCTGATACCATTTGTCGCACCCGGACTTCTAGGGGATACTCACAGTCCGTTAAACAGTAGATACATGGCTTACGGGGCATACCGGCACCCGCATCTCAATATGAGCTGGCCAACACGTAAACGTGTGACAACCTTTATCTTACTATCCATCGTCCACGCAAACCATCCCATAGAAATCCAGATACTTCCATTGACGTACTTCAAAACATACACACATGGTACGTCAACAGCATTGGAACAAGTGATATCACAACAGATCTCTACGACACAAAAGATGAAAATAAGTTGCAAATAGCTCTCATTAGAGCAGAGATAGCAAATACAATCATCCAAAGGACACATGTCCCAACATAACATCATTACATCACAGCGGAAGCATCCAAAATGTATGAGTACAGACAAGATCCAAATAGGCCTAAGAGGCCGGAAACGAAAAGACGGAGCCCATCCACGAAGTCTCGGATCCTGCCCGGGTCCGCTATCTACTTGTCAGCAGTCTCGTCATACTCCACGTAGTAGCCACCATGGGGATCCTCGGAAAACGTAGTCTGCGGAAACCACAGCCCCAAAGGGGTCAGTACATAAACGTACTAGCAAGCAAGACTCACAATTCACCAAAGTGTAACCCGTCAACACCAAGCATAGATGCTTTGGGTTCAACGGAAGGAAAGGGTTATAAAGATGCTGCAACTGACTGCTCTAACCAACTACAGAGTTGCTATACCTTCCGGCTATCAGAAAAATGATAAGATAGCGTATCGTAACCAACTAACAACTAACCACCAATCAAAACCCATCCTGGATCTCGCCCCTTATCCAAAGAAGCAATCCGAGGATAACTCACACAGTTGGATTAATGTTGGTTCAGATTGTTGTGTCAATAAGCCTATTACTAGTCAAGTTATTAATCATTGGGTGTAAGGTTGTTGATCATTAGGTGTAAGTTGTTCTGAGTACTTGTTAGCCAGTACTTTCACCAAGTAGTCCATAACCGCGGAAAACACGGCTTCTCGAGAAGATTTAACCCTGCAGGGGTGCACCAATTTGGCCGTACACGTAAGAATATCCCGCCAGACGGGAATCAAACCCACCAAGCGAGGTACTCAACACAACCCAACTCTTCTTCGCATCAAGCCCAAAGCACCTTGGGCGCACGGCTAATCGAGCCCCGAACAAAAGGGACCCTCATAGCACTCTAAGAACGTGTCCCCCTATATGCCGACTACAAAAGTTCCACCCTGGCCTGGGCTCGCAAAAACATGCATGCGGCAAATGGAAAACACGAACTAAATGAGGCGATTTGGACGAGATGTGAATCGAATCAAATTGAGGGGGGCGCCCATACTCGCTTCCCACATGCGGTTAGTGCGCTCATCATGGATCAGTAGACAAGACCCTTTTCCTAATTAGGGTCGACACTAGCAGGCCTCAAAACCACACAGGTCCTCCTGCCGGTGCCTTATCATCAAGTTATTATTTAACAATAACATTAGCATGATTGACTGATTAAACATCGAGCCCCCAGAACATAATAGAAATAGTAACAGAAAGTAACGGGTAACAGACTTGAGCAAAACAACCCTAAGCATGCTAGTAAGACACGGGCAACAAGCAAAAGGTTATAGGTATGGAGGTGAGGCAATATCGGGGTTAAAGGATACATGTGATAGGTTCGTAACAGAAGCAACTAACCATAGGGCTAGCAGAATAGACAACGGAAAGTACCGGTATCCAATGTTGAAAGGAACACGATGGTTCATGTGAGTGAATACTTGCCTGCAAACCCAGTAGCCTGGTACTGAGCTAACTCCTTAGAAGGGGTGTCGTAAGTATCGTCGGTCTCAACGTCGTCGTATATCCGGGAAGAAGCAAACAAACAACGCAGAGGCAAACAATCAATAACATGGCATAGTGCACAAACATGGGATGATGCATGACCATTTAATTGATGCATCAAAATAACCTAGTTGACAAGGTAACATAACATAATTAAATGGACCCACATGCAATTGGATTGCATATGGAAAGCCCATGAATTATGGTTGAATTAATTGTTCTACAACTAATCATCTTGTGGAAGTGAATTAGCATGATGCATGGATGAGGAAAAGAACAAAATAACAACAATAGAACCAAATGGAAATAAGGTTTACCAAGTTTGGAAATTCATTCTTTAAGTTAGGAAATTTTGGTTCCTTAAAGGTGCCACACAATCATTTGTTGTTTTCACCAATTTTAATTGTTCAAAATAGATAACAAAGTTTATATTTGAGAATAACACAAGATTTTGGGTGGATTACATGTTTTACTTATTGAAAAAGGATTTGAGATGATTTAGTTATGAATTAAACAAGCTTAAGCAAGAATTAAATGAATTTAATTCAGGTGTGAAGTTATTTGAAGTTTTATTTGTTCAAAACATTAAATGAAGTTCATATTTGAAAAGTTTATGCTTTGATGGTTTGAAAACATATTTTATATGTTCCAAAAGAAATTAGTTTGACCAAGTTATGAATTTAACAATATTAAATGATTTAAACAAGGTTTAAATTATTTAACCAATTTTAATTATTCAAAACATGAAACAAATTTTATATTTGAAAAGTTGGTTTAATTTTGCATGGAAAACATATTACATTTGTTGAAATTGGATTTTAAATGAGCAAGTTATTATTTTGGCAATTTTAAATGCAATAAACAAGAAACAGTTGTCTTCAGCAATTTAAATTATTCAAAACAGCAAACAAAATTTATATTTGGAAATTACATGAAAAGTTGATTGGAAAACATATTTAGTTTGTGGAATTTGGAATTTTTATGCCCAAGTTATGAATTTTGCAAGTTTAAGTGAATTAAGCAAGTTTTTAAATATTTCACCAATTTAAAATATTCAAAACAGCTAACAAATTTTATATTTGGATAGACAATTCAATTTGGCACAGAAAACATATTTAAAAGTTAAAATTGGAGTTAAGATGAATTAGTTATGCATTTTACAAGATTTGGTGCAAATCTGCCATTTTTATTTCATTAGGGACTTGGAAAAAAAATATTACAGGGGTCTAGAAAAGATTACAAGGACCTATGTGTGATTCTGAGATGTTGCTGTGACCAAACAAATGAAAATAAAAAGTTTTGGGTTAATGGTTGGGAGGGGGACTCGAACCCAGGAGCTGTGGTTGGAGCGCAAGGGTTCTAACCAGTAGGGTAGGCTTTGATTTGTGATAGGAAGGGGAGCTGCGGTGAGGATAAGGTTCAAGGAGATGCACTGAACAATTCGGAATAAACAGAAAAAAGGTGGGGGGTTGGGGATTCGACCCCGCGATCTGTTGGCTCGCTGCACGCGGCTTCTGCCAGTGGGCTGGGGGGAGAAAAGATAAAGGGCTGGGCTAGCATGTCTCCCTCCTTTGCTTTTTATTTTATTTTTCCTTAGCCCTTGTTTTTGCAAGAAATAAAAGAGGGAGAGAGAGAAAGGACAGGTTGGGGGGTTATTTCATTTGATGAACATTTTCTTTATTAATTGCAAAACAACAACAACAAGGTGGTTTAAATTATTTTCAACAATTTGAAATTATTAATTTGATATTAAATTGTTAGGTGACTTTCAAATAGGGTTTGGTTTGGAGTTTTGGAAAACAAATTTTATTTAATAAGCTCAAGCAATTATGAAAATTATTGAATTTAATTTGTTTACAAGATTTTAATTTTTAAACCCATATTTGAAATATGCCAAGTGGGATTGATTTGATTTGAATTTGAAATAACATTTGGATTAATTGAATTATTCAAAGCCATAATTTTAATGGTTTGAACCTTATGGTTTGATGGAAACAATTGATTGATTTGTTTTGCAATTTTCATAATTTTCAACAGAGTTGCTGTTTTGGATAGTAATTGAATTTGAAAAGGGTTTGGTTATTGGATGCATTTTTTATAGAAACAAAACAACAGTTTTGAAATCACACTTTAATGGAAACAATTGATTGTTTTGATTTGAAACATTCATTTTGGAAATTGTAACATCACAAGGATGAAACAAAAGGTTTGAATTTTGGTTTGAAATTCAAATAGAAAACAAAGGAAAACAAAGGAAAACAGTTGGAAAACAACTGAAAACAGAGGAAAACAAAAGGAAAACAAGCAAAACAATTGCAATGAACATGATGCCATGATGAAAAACGTAAAATAACAGAGAGCAAACATTCTAATGGCTATTTTTCATACTTGGGATGTTACAAAACGCCCCCCCTTGAAGGAATTGCGCCCCGAGATTCCTACTAAGAAGAGAAAAGGTCCGGATACTTCTTGCGAAGATCCTCTTGAGCTGTGACACGTGAAAACACATCGTGCACCTTGGATAGTTTTTCCGGAATTTCAAGACGATAGGCATTTCTAGCAACTCTTCTGGAAAGATTTCAGGGAATTCGGAAACCACCGGAACATTTACAAGTAAAGGGAGAGGTTTTGCATCGAGGGTGTATAGCTGGATAGAATTTGATTCATTTGGAGAATGGATTATCTGGAATGTGGTGATTCAGGAATGCTTCCTCGAAACAACTCCAGGTGATAGGAATTCCAGCTCTCATAGCCTGGAATCAACAACAACAACAACAACAACCTTTCTGGCCAGATAGACTTGATATTTGGGAAGTTTTGATTAGACGCCGGTAGAAGAACTGAAATCGAAAACAACAACAAGATTTCAACGGACGAAAAGGATGTTGAGAAGAACAGGATATCAACATTGGGGAAAACGAGAACAAAACTCCTGAGGTACTACGGAAAAACCCATCCGGGCTTCTAAAGGATCAATATCTACTGCTTAAGGAATAGAGGATTTCCTTCCGGGGCTTACACGCCTCCGTTCTCAATCGTGAGTAGGCAACATGATAAATCATGTCACAACCACCTCCATTCCTATGGTCTAGTAGATATAACCATCCTAGAGAAACCAGAATACGTGAAATCCTAACTTGAAAGTTTAGATGAGAAGGGAAAACAACGTGGCACTTCCTTACCAGAAAAGGGAGGGTGGGTGGGGAAAGAAGAAAAGGAACAGAATTCCTACTCTCACGTTTCATTTTTCCTATATAGCTACAAAATAGTTTCTAGACTCAACTGCGACCAGTAAAAAGGGATCCTACAGGCAGACAGGCTCTATTTTACTGGTCGCAGTTGAGTCTAGAATCTATTTTGTAGCTATATAGGAAAAATGAAACGTGAGAGTAGGAATTCTGCCATTTTTCTTCTTTCCCCACCCACCCACCCTTTTCTGGTAAGGAAGTGCAACGTTGTTTTCTGTTCTCACCTAAACTTTCAAGTTAGGTTTTCACGTATCCTGGTTTCTCTAGGATAGTTATATGTACTATTCCATAGGAATGGAGGTGGTTGTGACATGATTTATCATGTTGCCTACTCATGATTGAGAACGGAGGCGTGTAAGCCCCGGAAGCAAATCCTCTATTCCTTAAGCAGTAGATATTGATCCTTTAGAAGCCCGAATGGGTTTTTCCGTAGTACCTCAGGAGTTTTTGGTCTCACGTTTCCCGTTGTTGCTTCGATATCCTGTTCTTCTCAAGATCCTCATCGTCCGTTGAAACCTTGTTGTTGCTTTCCACTTCAGTTCTTCTACCGGCGTCTAATCAAAACTTCCCCGATCATCTGCAGATGGATCTCAGGTTCTTCCCGCAGGTGGTTCGGATGACTCGTTGCGAGAGCACTGCCGGTTATCCGGAGATGCTGAGAGACATGGTCACTTATCTGGGGTTCCGTTGGGCACCAGAGTACCAGGTCTACGAGCAGCAGCGAGAGTTTGACCAGACCTACTACCAGGCTATCGTCTACATTCTGTCAGATGATGGCATGAGCGTCGTCCACCGCTACGAGGCAGTAGGTTCCACAGTGGATATGGCAGTGCAGCAGGCAGCTTATGTGAGTCTCACCGTCCTTCGTGCTGACTACTGGGGATTTGACGATTCTATCTATCGCCACATCCCCCGTGGTTACATCACTTCGGAGGGAGCTCACTTCACTCTCTACGACAACCTGGATGTCTACGAGCATGATAACACCAGGCTGCACACCACCGCTCAGTTTGTGAGGCACAGTGACGCAGTTGCCACCACACTGTCTCAGGAGTTGGCTTCAGTCAGAGAGCAGCTCTACCTTGCTTTGACTCGTCTCGCGACGTACACCACAGACTTTGTTGGGGATGAGCGCTTTGCACGTTTCGATCAGCCAGTTGGTCGTCGTCTGCCAGATGCTGGAGGTTACGAGCCGATCAGAGGTTCACTCCTCAACCTCGGTGCTGGTTACACTGGGATTCCACGCTTTGGAGCACAGGGAGCTGACGCTATGTACTTCACCACACCTAGAGTCGCTCTCAGACCACGTCAGATCTACGTGGATCGTCCTTCTACCTACTTTCGTGGGCCTCCTCCTCACCGTACCCCTCGTCGTACTACTCACCGCCGTCCTGCGTGATGAGCATGGGAGTAACGATGAATCCATTCTTAGCTATGTTTAGTTATCCTGTGGCACTTGAACCATTTATGGGTGTTGGATATTCTGATGTATTTGAACATGTGATGATGTACCTGTTGGTTATCTATTCATGCGTCGGAATAATCTCTTTTTCGGTTTCCAAGTCCATTCTTTTTCTGTTGTTGTGCTAAAATGCATGTCTACTCAGGATGCCGCCAACAAGGAACAACCCGCCTGAGCCACCACCAATCACGGAGCTGTTGACTCAGATGACTCAGGTCGTGACGCAGATGGCCCAGTTCCAGGCTAATCAGCACAACAACCAGAATGCTCCACAAGTCAGCATTAAGGAGTTTCTGAGTCTGGGTCCCAGAGCTTTCGTGGCAACACGCGAGCCTCTGGATGCTGATGACTGGATCCGGGAGATGGCCAGGGCTCTGGACATTGCTCACGTTGCTGAGGAAGACAAAGTCAAGTATGCCACCTACCTACTGAAGGGTCAGGCAGCTACCTGATGGGAGAACTACCAGGCCATGAGAGCTGGATACACTATCACCTGGGGTTGTTTCAAGGATGCCTTCCTGAAGCACCACATTCCAGATGGTCTCATGGAAAGGATGCGTGAGGAGTTTTGCTCTCTTAAGCAAGGCAAGCTGGACGTCATTGGCTATCAGAATGAGTTCAATCGTCTCGCTCGTTACGCTGGTGATGAGGTGTCCACTCAGGCCAAGAAGATGGCAAGGTTCCGCCGAGGGTTTAACCCGGAACTCAAGTACGCACTCACCAACATCAAGTGCAAAGACTTCGAGGAGCTCGTGAACACCGCGCTCAATGAGGAAAATGGGCGCAAGGCGTTCGAAGAGTCTCGCAAGCACTCGCATGAGGGTGGTTCCTCCTCCAACATGACCACCCCTCCGCAGAAGCGCCGCATCTGGGTGCCAAATAGTGCTGTCACTCGGGCTCCATACGCCCAAGCTTCTCCAGGCTTTGCTCCCCGCCCACCCAACCCAGCTCAGATGCAGGCTCAGAGGTTCTCAATGGGGCAGCCAAGGCCAGATGCACCTCGTGTCGTCACTTGCTACAAATGCAAGCAGACAGGGCACTATGCTGACAAGTGCACTCAGAGGCAGCTACCTCCTCCACCTCCTCGCCCCAACACCAACCAGGCAATGGTGCGTGCTCCCCCGGCTAAAGCCTTCAACTCCAACAACAGCCATGTCGGGAGGACCGCGAGGGTGAATCATGTCAAGGTCGACAAAGCTGAGGAAGCTGCTGACGTCGTTCTCGGTACATTCCCCGTAAACTCTAACCCAGCTAAAGTGTTGTTTGATACCGGAGCATCCCATTCTTTTGTGTCAAAGATCTTTGCAACACAACATTAAACACCTTTTGTTGGTTTGGGTTCCCGCTAGTAGTAAACTCCCCTGGAGCAACTATGCAAACTTCCAAGATCAGTCATGGGAATCAGATTCTAATTGGAGGTCACATATTCCTTGCTTCTCTCATTCTGCTTGGCAATTCTGACATTGATGTCATTCTTGGCATGGATTGGTTGAAGGCCAATAAAGCTACGATTGATTGTGCTCAGAAGTCAATAACTCTGTTCCACCCTTCTGGCCAGATAGTCTATTCTCCAAATGAATCAAGTTCTGTTCAGCTGTACACCCTCGATGCTAAACCTCTACCTCTACTTGAAAATGTTCCGGTGGTTTGTGAATTCCCTGACATCTTTCCAGAAGAGTTGCCAGGGATGCCTCCGGACAGAGCAGTTGAGTTCGTGATCGAGCTTGAACCAGGTACTGCTCCAATCTCTAAGCATCCATACAAGATAGCTCCTCCTGAACTGAAATTGTTAAAGGAGCAAATCGATATGTACATGGAGAAAGGTTACATTCAACCTAGTTCCTCCGCTTGGGGTTGCCCAACTCTGTTCGTTGCTAAGAAGGATCAAACAAAAAGACTCGTGGTTGACTATCGTCCTCTCAACGAGAAAACCATCAAAAACAAGTATCCAATTCCTCGTATCGATGATCTTTGTGATCAACTTGCTGGAGCCTCAATATTCTCAAAGTTGGACTTGAGGATGGGTTACCATCAAATAAAGATCAGAAAGGAAGATATTCCAAAAACAGCTTTCACCACTCGGTACGGTCTATGAATACACCGTCCTTTGGTCTCACCAATGCACGGCGACGTTCTCTAGACTCATGAAATTCTGTCTTCCATGAATACCTCGACAAGTTCGTTGTGGTATATCTTGATGACATTCTAGTCTACTCAAAATCTGAGGAAGAGCATGGAGAACATCTTCGTCTCACTCTCATGAAACTTCGCGAGCATCGTCTATATGCCAAATTCTCCAAATGTGAGTTCTGGATTCCAGAAATTGCTTACCTTGGTCATGTCATATCCGCCAAAGGCATAGCCATTGATCCAGAAAAGGTTAAAGCAATTGTCGATTGGAAACCTCCTAAGACGGTAAAGCAAGTAAGAAGCTTTCTTAGCTTGGCTAGTTATTACCGTCGTTTCCTCCAAAACTTTTCCAAGATTGCCAAACCTCTCACTGATCTCACAAAAAAGGACAAGAAGTTCGTTTGGTCTCCACAATGTGATGAAAGTTTCAATCTCCTGAAGACTAAACTCACTTCTACTCCAGTTCTGGTTGGCCCAGATACTACCAAACCTTTCCAGATATTATGCGATGCATCTCTCCAAGGTCTAGGTGCAGTTCTTATGCAAGAACGTCAAGTTGTGTCTTATGCTTCACGTCAGTTGAATGCACATGAGCAAAACTATCCCACACATGACCTAGAACTTGCAGCAGTTGTGTTTTGCCCTCAAGAAATGGAGGCAATACTTGTTGGGTAACCGCACTGAAATCTTTCGATCATAAGAGTCTGAAATACATCTTCACTCAACCAGATCTAAACCTCAGGCAAAGGAGATGGATTGAAAAGATTAAAGACTTTGATCTCACCATTTCTTACACTCCAGGCAAGGCTAATGTTATGGCCGATGCTCTCAGCCGCAAGTCGTATTGCAATAATCTCATGATCATGGAAAGCCAACCTCCACTTCATGAAGAATTCCAGAAGATGAACCTTGGTCTTGTTCCTCAAGGTTATCTTGCTAGCTTGACAGCCAGTCCAACTCTCGAGGACAAGATTCGTTCTGAACAACTTCGTGATGCTGAAATCAAGAAGATGGTAGAAACACATCAAAGAAGGCAAGGAGAAATTTAAGTCCTTCTCAATTGATGACAAAGGAACTGTGTACTTTGAAGGACGCATTGCAGTTCCTCAAGTTCAAAGTCTCAAAGATATCATTCTCAAGGAGGCTCATGAAACTCCTCTCTCGATCCACCCTGGAAGTACAAAGATGTACCAGGATCTTAAGACACTGTATTGGTGGCCTGGCATGAAACGTGAAATTGCTCAATACGTTTCTGAATGCGACGTGTGTCAACGTGTTAAGGCAGTCCATCAGAAAACAGCCGGTCTACTCCAACCTCTAAAAATTCCTGAGTGGAAGTGGGACATGATTGAAATGGACTTCGTCACTGGTTTTCCAAAGTCCAAGAAGGGAAACGATGCAATCTTCGTTGTTATGATCTCACTAAAGTAGCTCACTTCTTTGCTGTCAAAGAAACAATCTCAGCTAGCCAGTTAGCAGAACTCTACACAGCAAAGATTGTTCCTCTTCATGGTGTTCCATTGGAAATAAGCTCAGACCGTGGAAGCATATTCACTTCTCATTTCTGGAAGAGCTTTCAAGAAGCATTGGGCACCAAACTTCTGTTCAGCACAGCTTATCACCCTCAGTCTCAAGGGCAAGTCGAAAGAGTCAATCAGATTCTCGAGGATATGCTCAGAGCATGTGGTATCTCCTTTGGCATGAAATGGGAGGATTGCCTTCCATATGCTGAATTCTCCTACAACAACAGCTACCAGGCAAGCCTAGGCATGGCACCATTTGAAGTACTCGATGGCCGCAGATGCAGGAGTCCAATCAATTGGTCTGGAGCTGGTGAACGTTCACTCTTAGGCCCTGACATTGTTAAGGAAGCAGAGGAGAAAGTTCGCATCATTCGTGACAATCTCAAGATTGCTCAGTCGTCAGAAAAAGCTACTATGACAGCAAGCACAGGGATATGATCTATGCACCTGGTGACAAGGCATATCTCCGTGTAACTCCCCTCAGAGGCACTCATCGTTTTGGTGTGAAAGGAAGCTTGCACCAAGATACATTGGTCCTTTCAACATTCTCTCAAGGGTGCGGAAAATGCCTATCGTCTTGAACTTCCAGAAAAACTATCCAAGGTGCACGATGTGTTCCACGTGTCACAGCTCAAGAGGTGTTTCAAAGATCCAGATCGTGCAGTTGATCATGATTCCATTGAACTGCAAGATGATCTATCTTATGAGGAGCACCCTATTCGTATTCTCGATGAGATCGAGCGTAAGACTCGCAACAAGAGCACCAAGTTCTTGAAAGTGCAGTGGTCGCATCATTCCGATAAAGAGGCAACGTGGGAGACTGAAGAGGATCTTCGCAAGAAGTATCCGGACCTTTTCTCTTCTCAGTAAGGAATCTCGGGGCGCGATTCCTTCAAGGGGGGGCGTTTTGTAACATCCCAAGTATGAAAACTCCCCTTAGAATGTTTGTTTCATGTTTATTAAAGTAATGCATCATGTCATCATATTGTTTCCAATTGTTTTCATTTTAGTTGCATCTGTTTTTCTCTGTTTTCACAATTCAAATTCAAACAATGTTCAAACATTTATTTCATACTTGCTCTGTTACAATCTTTTTCAAATAATAAGTTAAAATCAAACCCTTATTTGTTTCCAATTATTCAATAATGCTCAACTATTAAAATGATGGTTTTAATCAATCATTTAAATTTCAAATCACATTCAAAATTCAAATCAACAATATTTATTTAATAATAAAATTCATCCAAATATGGTTTAAATACAAACAGCAAGTAAATTTCAAACTTTCTGAAAAACAAAACTTAACATTTGTTTGCTATTGACCTAAATAGCTTACCCTAAATTTTCTAAAAATTTTACTAACTTAAATCTCATCTTTTTCTTCCAAATCCTTTTTCTGCAAAAAAAAAACAGAGGAGAAAATTTTAAAAATTTAAAAACAGGCGCCAAGGGTCGTGGGCTGCGCCCAGCCCACCTTCTCCTTCTCTCCGCGCCAGCCCAGCCTTTTTTTTTTCTCTCCCCCGCGCGGCGCGTACCGGTTCGTTTTTTTTTCCTCCGTCGTCTTCGTGTACGGCAACGCATCCGTGATGCCACGGCGGCAGCCGCGCTCCCCGACGGCCAGGAGAGCTCCTGGAGCTCTATAAAACCCCCTAGGGCTCTGCGCTGCAACCCTAATCCCTAGGTTCCCCTTCTCCCTCGCGGGGCGCCGCCGTTTTCCCTCTCTGCCACTCCTTCCCCTCGCTCTGAACCTCACCGGAGTTTTCCCTCTGAAAGCATGCACGCCGCCGCCACCTCGTTGCTCCACCTACCCACTAGCCCCTGGAATCAACCCACTCGTCACCCTCTTCCGATTGCACACCGGAGCCACCCGGAGATAAACCACAGCGTCGCCGCCGTCCACGACCTCGCCGATGTCGCCGTCGAGCTCGAGCCTCTGCACGATTACTTCCACGGTGAGCTCACCGTGCCCTTCTCCCCTCTGTCCTACAGCAAGCGCAGTACTCAACGCATCACTACACCAGATCCCAGCGGCAGGCACGAGCACAGCACCACCGTCGCCGCCGGCGTCATCTCTGTCGCGGTTCAGTTAGCGAGCGCGCGCGCAAAGTTTCAGTTAACGCAACAATACCTTAACCTGTTCGCGCCCTGGTTACTGACAAAACTGACGAAACACCGCACTGGTTACAGTGCCTCGCTCGCTCGCGCATGGTCACGAGTTCGATCCCTCGCGCCGCGGGATAAAAACCTAATTTTTTTGCCGAGCCACTGACAGGCAGACCCCTCTGTCAGTGGGCTGTGCTGCCACGCCAGCACACGCGGGCCACCGTGGTGCCCTGGGCCCTCTGGCAGTGGCTGTGTACAGCCACTGCGGAGTAACAAAAGGATTCCAACTTTTTCTGTTTTAATTTAAGCCCTTAAAAATTGCAGTATGGTCCCTAGTTTTAAAAAGTCAATAACTTTTATTTTATAACTCCAAATAATGAAAATAAAATATGTGTGTTGATCCAAATTTATTTCTCTATCTAATGGTAGCATTTGTTTTCTGTTTTGAATTTTCCAAATGCATTTCAAATTTGAATTCAAATAATTCAATTGCAATTCGCTAAAATCCATAACTAATTCATAATTATCCAAATAATGCAAATAAAATATGTTTTCCATCCATTTTGAAACCACCTATTAAAATAAATTTTGATTCATGGTTTGAATAATTTAAATTGCTTAAATAATTTAAACCTTGTTTAAATCATGTAAATTTGATAAAATCATAACTTGCTCAATTTAAATTATTTTTGAACATGCAAAATATGTTTTCAAACTAGAAAAACATAACCTTTTCAAATATGAGTTTGAATTTATGTTTTGAACAAATAAAATTCAAATAAAATTCATGCTTGTTTTAAATTCATTTAAAACTTGTTTAATTTTGTTTAAGTCATAATAAATTCATCCTAATTCTTTTTCAATATTTGAAACATGTAATCCACCTAAAATTGTGTGTCCTTTTCAAATATGAATTTTGTTAATGGTTTTGAACAATTCAAATGGTTGAAAACAACAAATACTTGTGTGTCACCTTTAAGGAACCAAAAATTCCCTAAATAATAAATAATTTCTAAATTGGTAAACCCTATTTTTAAATTGGTTATATTGTATTTTGTTGTTTTCCTCATCCATGCATTACTAACCACTTCCACCTGTTGGTTAATTAGAAAACAACTGTTTCAACCAAAATCCATGGGCTTTTCATATGCAACTCAAAATTGCATATGTGTCCATTAAACTGGTGTTACCATGTCAACTAGTTTATTTTGATGCATCCATTAACTTGAGATGCATCATCCCATGATTGTGCACTATGCCATGATATTGATTGTTTATCTTCCTGTATTGTTTGTTTGCTTTTTCTCGGATAGACGACGACGTTGAGACGACGATCTTTACGACACCCCTTCTGAGGATCTAGCCCAGTACCAGGCTACTGAGTTTGCAGGCTAGTTATCACTCACATGAACCATTGTGTTCCTTTCAACATTGGTTACCGATACTTTCCGTTGTCTATTTCTGCTAGCCATATGTATCGTTGTTTCTGTTACGAACCTATCACATGATACCCTGAACCCTGATATTGCCCCCACTTCCAGTCCTATAACCCCGTTACTTGGGCCCGTGTCTTACTAGCATTCTTAGGGTTGTTTTTTCTCGAGTCTGTTATCAGTTACTTTCTGTTATCATATTTGATTATATTCTGGGGCTCGATGTTAAACAACAACCTGTTAATCTTGAGGTAATAATAATTTGCTGGTAAGGCACCGGCAGGAGGCCCGGCGTGGTTTTGAGGCCTGCTAGTGTCGACCCTAATAGGAAAAGGGTCTTGTCTACTGATCCATGATGAGCGCACTATCCGCATGTGGGAAGCGTGTATGGGCGCCCCCCTCAATTTGATTCGATTCGCATCTCGTCCAAATCACCACACTTAGTTCGGGCTTTCCATTTGATGCATGCATATGCAGGTACGAACCCGAGGCCAGGGTGGAACTTTTGTAGTCGACATTTAGGGCGGCGTGGTCTTCCAGTGCTATGAGGGTCCCCTTTTCTTCGTGGGGCTCGATTAGCCGCGCACGCATAGCACGTGGTGCTTTGGGCTTGATGCGAAGAAGAGTTGAGTTGTGTAGAGTGCCTCGCTTGGTGGAAGTGCATTTCCATCCTGGCGGGATATTCTTACGTGTACGGCCAAATTGGTGCACCCCTGCAGGGATAAATCTTCTCGAGAAGCCGTGTTTTCCGCGGTTATGGTTGACTTGGTGAAAGTACTGGCTAACAAGTACTCAGAACAACTTACACCTAACTAATGATAACTCGACTAGTAATAGGCTTATTGACACAACAATTTGATCCATCATTAATCAAACTGTGTGAGTTATCCTCGGATTGCTTCTTTGGATAAGGGGCGAGATCCAGGATGGGTTTGTTTGGTGGTTAGTTGTAGTTGGTTACGATACGCTATCTTATCCCCTTTCTGATAGCCGGAAGTTGTAGTATGCTCTGTAGTTGGTTAGTGCAGCCAGTTGCCGCATCTTTTATATCCCTTTCTTCCGTTGAACCCAAGGCATCTGTGCTTGGTGTTGACGGGCTACACTTTGGTGAACTGTGAGTCTTGCTTGCCAGTACGTTTATGTACTGACCCCTTTGGGGCTGTGGTTTCCGCAGACTACGCTTACGAGGATCCCCGTGACGGCTACTACGTGGAGTTCGACGAGGCTGCTGACGAGTAGGTAGCGGACCCGGGCAGGATCCGAGACATCGTGGATGGGCTCCGTTTTCTTTTCATTCCCGGCTTCTTAAGCCTATTTGGATTTGTCTGTACTCAGACCCTTTGAATGCTTCCGCTGAGATGTAATGATGTTATGTTGGGACATGTGTCCCCTGGATGATTGTATTTGCTATCTCTGCTCTAGTGAGAGCTATTTGCAACTTATTTCCATCTTTTGTGTCTTAGAGATATGTTGTGTTATCATCTTTTTCAACGCTGTTGACGTACCATGTGTGTATGGTATAAAGTACGTCAATGGTAGTGTCCTAATTTCTACGGGATAGTTTACATCGACGGTGAATAGTAAAGATTGGTTGTCACACATAAGTGTTGGCCTACTCGTAAGAGCTGCGGGTGCCGGTAAGCCCCGTAATCCAATCAAAATACTGTTCAGTTCGTACGGTGAGTATCCTCTAGAAGTCCGGGTGCGACAGGACCAAATCTACGAGTTTTAATTAATGCCATA
Source organism: Alopecurus myosuroides (assembly GCA_028641055.1). Taxonomy (NCBI): domain Eukaryota; kingdom Viridiplantae; phylum Streptophyta; class Magnoliopsida; order Poales; family Poaceae; genus Alopecurus; species Alopecurus myosuroides. The sequence continues at coordinate 52,652 of JAPCYS010002891.1, read as the reverse complement.
AATGCCCCTGAAAGTTTCCACGGACACCCAAACAGTGTGCTATACCTCACGAATACCGCAACATAGTACCAAATCAACGAGTTTTAATGAATGCCAAAAATGCCCTTGAAATTGTCCCCGGGCCCCCAAACAGTGTACTATAGCTCACAAACGCGAGATAGGACCAAATCAACGAGTTCTAATGAACGCTAGAGATGCCCAGCAAATTGTGCCCGGACCCCCAAACAGTGTGCTATAGCTCACAAAAACTGCGAGAAAGGTCCAAATCTATGAGTTTTAATGAATGACAGAATTCCACATGAAATTGTCCCCAGACACCCAAACTGTGTGCTATAGCTCACGAAAACTACAACATAGGACCAAATCTACGAGTTTTAATTAATACCATAAATGCCCCTGAAGGTTTCCACGGACACCCAAACAGTGTGCTATACCTCATGAATACCGCAACATAGTACCAAATCAACGAGTTTTAATGAATGCCAAAAATGCTCTTGAAATTGTCCCCGACCCCCAAACAGTGTACTATAGCTCACACAAACCGCGAGATAGGACCAAATCAACGAGTTCTAATGAACGCTAGAGATGCCCAGCAAATTGTGCCTGTAACATCCCTGTTTTGCTACAATAGGGTTTGTTGTGTTGTGCTCATGTCATTCATGCATGAAAGAATTTTGAAACAATTTAAATTTTTAATTTGAATGAAACTTGATCAAAAACCACTTAAAGTGATCACCCAAAATTTGTTATAAAAACATTTTCAATTTTGGAAAGCAAAGACATGGTGAGGTTGGAAATTTTGTAAGGTTTTCAAATATCATTTTTTGCAAATTTTTATGCTTTCAAAAAGGCCCTCAAAAACCCTGTTTCTGTCATGTTTTAATATAGCAAAGGACCTTTCTGCAGTTTCTAGTTTTCCAGGGGGGTTTTCAAAAAATTGCTGTTTTAACGTCTTCTTCTTCCTCCTGCCAGAAGGAGAGCTGCTGGGCGACGGCGCCCCGCGCCACGTCCTGCTTGCTTTCCCCCGAGGGGATAGGGGTGAGGAGAGCCCCTCCCGTGCGCTGCTCTTCCCACACTCACAGGTCCCTCTCTTTTTCTTACTCTCCTCTGAACCGGAACCCTAGCCGAGACGGTCGCCGGCGAGCGCCGTCGCCTCGAGCAACCCTGCGGCCTGCCGTTAGTCCCAAGAGATCTGCAAGGTCCTCCTCTTTCTCCCCGTGAAGTTTCGCTTGCCGGGATGTCCTATCCAGCGCGAATCGCGGCCTCTTCCCCGAGTCCGGCCGCCGCGCCCGTTGCCGCTTATTCCGGCCGCCTCAACCTCCTCTGACCACATCAACAGCACCACGGTGAGCCCCCGCCTCTTCCGGTGCCTCTCTCTTGGCGCCTCCCCCTCTGTATCTTGCGGACGCCACGAGCCTCCGTCCGCCGCTGCAGAACGTCGTCGCCGGAGAGCCTCCGGCGACCCTAAGCGGGCGGCGCCACCACCTCCTAGTTCGCTGTCATCTCCTCTTGCCCGTGTACCAGTTTAATTCGAGAATTCGCGCGGGAATCGACCGATTCCATGCTCAACAGAGGAGAGCTCCTCTGTGTGATGTCAGCGTGACATCACTATCACGTCAGCAACCCAGTTGTTCCTATTTCCAGAAAATGATTTAAATTACAGAAAATGTTTACTGTTTGTAAAATCAATAAATAATGTTTTATGAATCAGAAAAATATAATTAATGTATAGAAATGTCACTTTCACCCATGTTTGATAAAGTTGATTTTAGACCATTTATCTAATAACTGTTTAATCATTTAAATATGGAAAAATAAGTTTCTAATCAATAAAATTAGAAAATTAAAAGTTATATATCATTTTGCTCAAAATTACAAATGCAACCTATTCATGATGTTTTCAAACCCATTTGGGCTTTTAAAATTGCACTCACTTTCATAACCGCCCTAAACCCCCTTCGGGGTCTATTTCGGGATAAATTCAGTAAAAATGTTTAATTAACATACGAACCCTAGCAACCCAACGATCATGTCTAGGGCTTTATCTTAGTGCATTAACTTTCTCATGCATACATATTGCGCATTGCATTGTTGCCATGTGTTGATTGTTGCTCTTCTTGTTTTGGTGTTTGTTCCCCTCGGTAGAACGTGACTCCGAAGAGAAGGCCAACAAATCCAATGGCGAATACTTGATCCTAACCGACAAGTCAAGCACTTTTCCTGAAGACTTTATCTGGTTTTCTTGAAGCAAGGCAAGCATAACCTCTTATCTGCCCATATATGATTTCGAAAGACTTTTCATTCTCGTACAAATGCATTCGATTCCAATGTATCTTGTGTCAGTAGATAGAGTTATCCTATTTATTTGCATAACCCAGATATCATGATTCAATGATCCTAGCAGACATAGGATTTGTTTGTGTGAATCGCCAGAGCCTCAAATATGCCATGCTTAGTCATACATGTCTGTTGATCTCTGCTCCATCCGGGTGATGAATCAGAGCCACGAATGAATCTAGCATGATAGTATGTTGTGGAAAGTTAAGAGATCTTGTTTTATATGATTTAAAGGTGTGGATGACGAGACCACAAAGGTTCTGTGGTGGTTGTCTCGTTCATGCCCCTAGGAGCGAGTTCTTGTCTTCGAGCCAAGACTGAGCGTGCATCCACACGGGGGATTGGATTCCCCTCGGTCTCAACTTGCCTAGTTTGTTCCATGAGTTGCCTAGTTCGGGCTTTCCATTTCGATTTGCGGGGATATCAAAACGTTTTCAAAACTAGGACGTGGCGGTGCAACAGCCTATGGCGAGACAGTAGTTGAAGCACCGCTCACAACGATAGAGACCCGGAAGGAGATGGCCACTCCCTATTGGCGGTCCATCTCTACTCGGAGCGACTCATGGAATAGGCGAAGCAAGGGAAAGGTCGTGGTCGACCTCCATCTGCCGGCACTTCCCGGAATAGTGCCAACGTTCTGGCATTAAGAGTTGGTTGATACGTGTGGTTAAAGTTGTACACCCCTGCAGGGTTAAATCTTTTCGAAAAGCCGTGTCCGCGGTTAAGGACGACTTGGTGACGGATTCTGTGATCATAGATAACTTAAACGGAATGATTAAAAACTTGCTGATAACGAATGAAGGATGCCTCTCGGAGATGCCGAGAGGGGTTACCTTGTAGCATGAGTTACCGGAACAACTGGAGGAGGTGATCTTTGAAGCACGAGGTGCTGATATGAGTTGGTGGATTAAAAAGATGATGATATCAGTAGTTGAGTAGCTTTCTCATCTGTTTTCAAAATACTCCATGAGACGTGCTATTCCTCCCTCAACTTGGGAAACAAAAAAGGCTTTACGCAAAATAACCTTCATAACTCTTTCTAAAAGAAGCAGATATATAATAGGTTAACTAAGTCTTGTTGAGTACCTCCCGTACTCATGTTTTCTTCAACTTGGTTCAGGTGGAGTTCCTCAGTTCGGTGGTGTTTCAACGTGGACATTGACGAGTAGTTCGGGGTTCCCAGGTAGCAGCCTGGAATCTGTGGGCTGGGACGTCGCCTTATGTTGCGGCCTCTTAGGCCTTTTCGGTTCTTGTTGATTAGCAACATATTTTGCTTTCCGTTGTCTGATGTAATGTTGGGTCGTGTGACCTCTGCTTGTAAGCTATACTCTAGTAACACTTGTTTAATACAACTTTCATGTCTAGAGTGCTGCTTTGATCGGTTGTTGGTTTCGAGCCCGTTGTTATACAGTTTTGGCTATGCCTGCATAGTTGTCGCAGTCGAGGGGTTGTGGAGCCGATGATCCATGTCCGAGCCCGCCTGTCGATGTGATCGGCCTGGGGCGAGGTAACCCCAGTAACCCTCGATTGTTGTTGCACTTTCTGGACACATAGCAGCTCTGTATAACTTTGGTCCCGTTCCTTCAGTTTCATCCGACTCGTGGACGCTTGGGTATGCATAATTGGTTATGACTAGCATGGATACAAGGAGTAGTAGACCGGGGATCCGGACTACGTGCCGATGAATCCGGTCTGCCTGCCGTTGTTTGTTGCGGCCGGGGCTGGTAACCCTGAAGCCCTTGTGAGTCCATGGCTAGGAGCACATAACATTATGTATATCTCTGGGTCCGGGGTCCGACAAGAGTGGTATCAGAGCAGGACTGCATGTAGGAAAACCTTACTGCTTGGTCGATGGCGAGTCTAGAGTTTGTGAAAACTACTTTGAAACTCCAAAATGGATTGTGAAAAACCTTCTTAGGATTCTTTTTACTCCTTACCTGGTATCGCTCTGACTATGGGTCATCTTACCTTTTTTGATTTGAAAAAGTTTTGCTATCTCTTCTAGTCATTCAAAACTTAGGTGCCTTCTTTGGCAAGGACGTTGTTATCCAAGTTGACCTAGTGTTAAAAAGTTTCTAGAGTCGTGTGTGTTCTTTACTCCGTTATCTCTTAACTGGGAGATTTCCTTTCCATCCTAATCTCTCAAAGTTGTACGGATTCCACATTCTTACATGTTTCAAAGTTCTAAATCCTGAACCTCGAGATCTGCTTTCCATCTCGAATGTATTTGTTATCCTCCGCTCAAGTTCTTCCGGAGCTATCGTTTGTCTTTTGAAAGATACTTTGTGTTTGCTATTCGTAGTGTCCTTCAAGGCACTAGGATAGTAGGTACTCCTTTCTTAGGGTTTTAACCTTGGACTTGAACCGAAGGTCCCGGAATGTGCTGAATTGTGGTGGGTTGAACCATGTGGTTTCATAACCATGTGATGCTCACGCTATCAGTACAGGATGCTGACCTTTAACCCAAGTTCTGTTTCTTTGGATCCTGAGGAATATCTTCTACCTCAGGATGGCTAGGTAGTTTCAACCCCAATATCCCGTAGGTTTTCTCTTGTAATCAAAAAAAGGAATCACAACAAGAGTGGTCATCATGAAATCCACATCTTCGTTCTCAATTCAGCTATATCGATCTCCTAGCATGGGTTTTAAAAAAGAGTATCACCTGTGCACTCCCATGGCCTCTGGATTTTCCGGAGCATGTTCCTATCTTCCAGTTGCTCTCAATCCACATCCGTTGTTTTGAAACCAATTGCATATGTGTGTTGGAATCTTCCAATACATTTGCTCTTGTTTTCCGTCAAAACATTCCACCTTGGAATGTCAGGAGAAACAAACTCAGTACCTCGTTCATCTCTAGTACCAGGTCAAAGTTTTGTAATCTGCAGATTAGAGAAGTTTCATCATCTTCTACTCTATTCCACTTCCGGGTATCACACTCTTATATATCAAGAGGTTGTGTTGAGTTTCATGACTTTGTTGATGAAGTGATGCTCCTAGACATCTTTACTCACCCTCCCTCCAAGTTTGAGTGCTGGAGTATGATGGGTCTGTGCGTTGATGTGTGCATCAGATATTCTGAGCAATTCTTATTGCTTTGAAAATATAAGAAACATCTGTGTCCATCTTAGCACTATTGGTCACCCGGTCTCCACTTTAAGTTGACCGTGTTACCAAATCCGTTCATTCCGGTGCACATTCTTGGTCAAAGAGTTAGGTTCACACAAAAGCTCTCAAGACCATATCAGTTGCTTTGTCAAGCAAGATTCCTTTCAAACTCCAAGACATGTCGGTGGGTTGTGATATTCTGGTTGTCTTTCTAGAAGTATCACCAGGTTGTTACCTGACCGTGCTGTCTAAACAAGGGGTAGTTTGAACCACTCCTTCCTCCAAGGAACCCTGCTGGACATCCTGGACTAGTTGGTTGAGCTTAACCACTAACTTGGAGAGTTGAAAGACACGAGCTCTTCTTAACTTGTTCCTTTGTAATGGGATGTCTAGTTTTCCTCGTGTTGAAGAAGGATAGTATCTCCCTCGTGGATATGCTACCTAACAAACACTTGATTTGATTTGGGCTATCGTCAGATCAAGTTCAGCTCCGAGGACTATCTTGATGGTGTTTCCACTCATGGTGTTTTTCCTAGGTACACCTTCATGTCCTTTAGCCTAACCGACATTTTGCCTTGTTCATATGTTATATGAATACTCTTTCTTGGAGCGTTTTGATAGGTGTGTTGTCGAGCCCATCGATGACATCCCTATTTCTCCAAGTTGCAAGAGGTTCATGTTGAACACTTGGCACTAACGTTGGAAACCTTTGAGAACCATCTTTGGGTCATCACGAAGTTGTGTTTTGGATGGTCGAAGTGACTTTCTCGGGTTTGTGTGCTTATGGTGAAAGTTGTTGCCATGGGCCCGAGTAAAGTTTTCTTGTTCCTTCGGGAATAATCCCAAGTCGGTCACGCAAATGTGGACTATTCTTGAGATGGTAGGTAGTTACTTCCAATATTTGAAGAAGTTTGCATCCACGCAAGGCCACTGACTGATTTTCCTTGAGAGAAGAAGTCCAAGATCTTGGTGATCTTTGTTATCATCTTCCCAATCAGGACTCCGATGTATTATTTTGCGAGTAGTTCGTGTAGGTGCAACCGTCTTTCACAAGTTGCTAATACATGAGTTCCGTAATCTCGCTCATCTTTTCGAGCTTGACATCGTATTCCATACCTTAAGAGTCCAGTAAATGTATCTTGTTGTAACTGGTGCAATCTCTTTGGTCAAACATGTGGAGTCTGAGTTATCAATCCACTACCCAGAGCTGAATCTCAAGCAGCAACGATGGATGGTGTTTCCTCAAGGGTGTTGAACTAGGTCCATTGAAAATACGGCATGGTTGATGTTGTGGTTGACACAATTAGCCGTAAGGCCTAAAGTCATATCTCTTTGAATCCGTAAGAACAACCACTCCCCATGAGAATTCTTGTGTGGCTCGTTCTAAACAAGTTTTCCTGCCCGTTCTTCCAAACCGGAGGTCTACATTCACTTGATTACCTATAGAAGGTTTGCATAAGCCTGATACTGGTATCTAGAACATCTAGAAGAACTTGGAAGTTGATTCTTCCAATGCCTTTTTGTCAATCCTCCAAACCTTTCTTCGAGTGGAAACAAGTTCATCATGGGAACATCTCGTGGTGTTTTGTAACCTCCATTGATCAGTTCCCTTCTACAAGTTGTTTGTACTTGAAGCTTCGCTCATCTCACACATTGTGTGAATTTGTGAGTCACTCCAACCGTGTGATCTTAACCATGTGGTAAACGTATTGCTACGTCAAATCCACAATAGGAAAGAGATTCCCTATTCCTTCTGGTGTTTCAATCCTCGTTGGTTAACCAGCCTTATGGTGTGACCAAGAATTCCTACCTAATTACGGTGTTCCAACATCCTTTGGTTACTCATCTTCTGCCGTGAAATAACATCCCGATCCCTAATAAGGATTTCAAGAAAGTTGTTACGGTATGGTCGAAAGTTCCTTTCTCTTCCGTGTCCACTCCGAAGAGTGAACATGATCGTGTATCAAATTCTCTTTGACGCACGATTACAGTGTTTTCTCGTCTTTTCCCTCGTCTGTGGATATTATGTTTTGGTATCCAAGACAATCCTTTCTATCTTGGTAATCTACTTAAAAAAAAAAAACTCGACGTCACGAGTTGTTCAACTTTTCTTTTTCAAAAGGATTTAAAGTCTTGTGCAAAGCTCATATTCTAAATCCTTTCAAGAACCATCGTCCACAAACTTGAAACCATCTTCTACTCACTCCGTTACCTTGATGTGTTTCATGCATGATAGCTCAGCAGTTCTTTACGAACATTCTTGTCATGAGTTGTCCATGAGATACTCGATCTTCGTGAAGATCATTTCCTAAGAGTTTCCCTCTTACCAAAGGTGTGTCCGTGCAACACTTCAAGATGCTACGGATCAACCTCTTCAAGAAGAAAACCGTAAGGTTCGAGAAGATCATTCAGACCGGTGTTCCTTCTTTCTTCTCCTTCGAGAATCTCGGGACGAGATTCTTGTAAGGGGGGTAGATTTGTAACATCCCTGTTTTGCTACAATAGGGTTTGTTGTGTTGTGCTCATGTCATTCATGCATGAAAGAATTTTGAAACAATTTAAATTTTTAATTTGAATGAAACTTGATCAAAAACCACTTAAAGTGATCACCCAAAATTTGTTATAAAAACATTTTCAATTTTGGAAAGCAAAGACATGGTGAGGTTGGAAATTTTGTAAGGTTTTCAAATATCATTTTTTGCAAATTTTTATGTTTTCAAAAAGGCCCTCAAAAACCCTGTTTCTGTCATGTTTTAATATAGCAAAGGACCTTTCTGCAGTTTCTAGTTTTCCAGGGGGGTTTTCACAAAATTGCTGTTTTAACGTCTTCTTCTTCCTCCTGCCAGAAGGAGAGCTGCTGGGCGACGGCGCCCCGCGCCACGTCCTGCTTGCTTTCCCCCGAGGGGATAGGGGTGAGGAGAGCCCCTCCCGTGCGCTGCTCTTCCCACACTCACAGGTTCCTCTCTTTTTCTTACTCTCCTCTGAACCGGAACCCTAGCCGAGACGGTCGCCGGCGAGCGCCGTCGCCTCGAGCAACCCCGCGGTCTGCCGTTAGTCCCAAGAGCTCTGCAAGGTCCTCCTCTTTCTCCCCGTGAAGTTTCGCTTGCCGGGATGTCCTATCCAGCGCGAATCGCGGCCTCTTCCCCGAGTCCGGCCGCCTCGCCCGTTGCCGCTTATTCCAGCCGGCTCAACCTCCTCTGACCACATCAACAGCACCACGGTGAGCCCCCGCCTCTTCCGGTGCCTCTCTCTTGGCCCCTCCCCCTCTGTATCTTGCGGACGCCACGAGCCTCCGTCCGCCGCCGCAGAACGTCGTCGCCGGCGAGCCTCCGGCGACCCTAAGCGGGCAGCGCCACCACCTCCTAGTTCGCTGTCATCTCCTCTTGCCCGTGTACCAGTTTAATTCGTGAATTCGCGCGGGAATCGACCGATTCCATGCTCAACAGAGGAGAGCTCCTCTGTGTGATGTCAGCGTGACATCACTATCACGTCAGCAACCCAGTTGTTCCTATTTCCAGAAAATGATTTAAATTACATAAAATGTTTACTGTTTGTAAAATCAATAAATAATGTTTTATGAATCAGAAAAATATAATTAATGTATAGAAATGTTCAGAAAAATAAACTCTATCCAAATATGTCACTTTCAACCATGTTTGATAAAGTTGATTTTAGACCATTTATCTAATAACTGTTTAATCATTTAAATATGGAAAAATAAGTTTCTAATCAATAAAATTAGAAAATTCAAAGTTATATACCATTTTGCTCAAAATTACAAATGCAACCTATTCATGATGTTTTCAAACCCATTTGGGCTTTTAAAATTGCACTCACTTTCATAACCGCCCTAAACCCCCTTCGGGGTCTATTTTGGGATAAATTCAGTAAAAATGTTTAATTAACATACGAACCCTAGCAACCCAACGATCATGTCTAGGGCTTTATATTAGTGCATTAACTTGCTCATGCATACATATTGCGCATTGCATTGTTGCCATGTGTTGATTGTTGCTCTTCTTGTTTTGGTGTTTGTTCCCCTCGGTAGAACGTGACTCCGAAGAGAAGGCCAACAAATCCAATGGCGAATACTTGATCCTAACCGAAAGTCAAGCACTTTTCCTGAAGACTTTATCTGGTTTTCTTGAAGCAAGGCAAGCATAACCTCTTATCTGCCCATATATGATTTCGAAAGACTTTTCATTCTCGTACAAATGCATTCGATTCCAATGTATCTTATGTCAGTAGATAGAGTTATCCTATTTATTTGCATAACCCAGATATCATGATTCAATGCTCCTAGCAGACATAGGATTTGTTTGTGTGAATCGCCAGAGCCTCAAATATGCCATGCTTAGTCATACATGTCTGTTGATCTCTGCTCCATCCGGTTGATGAATCAGAGCCACGAATGAATCTAGCATGATAGTATGTTGTGGAAAGTTAAGAGATCTTGTTTTATATGATTTAAAGGTGTGGATGACGAGACCACAAAGGGTCTGTGGTGGTTGTCTCGTTCATGCCCCTAGGAGCGAGTTCTCGTCTTCGAGCCAAGACTGAGCGTGCATCCACACGGGGGATTGGATTCCCCTCGGTCTCAACTTGCCTAGTTTGTTCCATGAGTTGCCTAGTTCGGGCTTTCCATTTCGATTTGCGGGGATATCAAAATGTTTTCAAAACTAGGACGTGGCAGTGCAACAGCCTGTGGCGAGACAGTAGTTGAAGCACCGCTCACAACGATAGAGACCCGGCAGGAGATGGCCACTTCCTATTGGCGGTCCATCTCTACTCGGAGCGACTCATGGAATAGGCGAAGCAAGGGAAAGGTCGTGGTCGACCTCCATCTGCCGGCACTTCCCGGAATAGTGCCAACGTTCTGGCATTAAGAGTTGGTTGATACGTGTGGTTAAAGTTGTACACCCCTGCAGGGTTAAATCTTTTCGAAAAGCCGTGTCCGCGGTTAAGGACGACTTGGTGACGGATTCTGTGATCATAGATAACTTAAACGGAATGATTAAAACTTGCTGATAACGAATGAAGGATGCCTCCTCGGAGATGCCGAGAGGGGTTACCTTGTAGCATGAGTTACCGGAACAACTGGAGGAGGTGATCTTTGAAGCACGAGGTGCTGATATGAGTTGGTGGATTAAAAAGATGATGATATCAGTAGTTGAGTAGCTTTCTCATCTGTTTTCAAAATACTCCATGAGACGTGCTATTCCTCCCTCAACTTGGAAAACAAAGATGGCTTTACGCAAAATAACCTTCATAACTCTTTCTAAAAGAAGCAGATATATAATAGGTTAACTAAGTCTTGTTGAGTACCTCCCGTACTCATGTTTGCTTTAACTTGGTTCAGGTGGAGTTCCTCAGTTCGGTGGTGTTTCAACGTGGACATTGACGAGTAGTTTGGGGTTCCCAGGTAGCAGCCTGGAATCTATGGGCTGGGACGTCGCCTTATGTTGCGGCCTCTTAGGCCTTTTCGGTTCTTGTTGATTAGCAACATATTTTGCTTTCCGTTGTCTGATGTAATGTTGGGTCGTGTGACCTCTGCTTGTAAGCTATACTCTAGTAACACTTGTTTAATACAACTTTCATGTCTAGAGTGCTGCTTTGATCGGTTGTTGGTTTCGAGCCCGTTGTTATACAGTTTTGGCTATGCCTGCATAGTTGTCGCAGTCGAGGGGTTGTGGAGCCGATGATCCATGTCCGAGCCCGCCTGTCGATGTGATCGGCCTGGGGCGAGGTAACCCCAGTAACCCTCGATTGTTGTTGCACTTTCTGGACACATAGCAGCTCTGTATAACTTTGGTCCCGTTCCTTCAGTTTCATCCGACTCGTGGACGCTTGGGTATGCATAATTGGTTATGACTAGCATGGATACAAGGAGTAGTAGACCGAGGATCCGGACTACGTGCCGATGAATCCGGTCTGCCTGCCGTTGTTTGTTGCGGCCGGGGCTGGTAACCCTGAAGCCCTTGTGAGTCCATGGCTAGGAGCACATAACGTTATGTATATCTCTGGGTCCGGGGTCCGACAGTGCCCGGACCCCCAAACAGTGTGCTATAGCTCACCAAAACTGCGAGAAAGGTCCAAATCTATGAGTTTTAATGAATGACAGAACTGCACATGAAATTGTCCCCAGACACCCAAACTGTGTGCTATAGCTCACGAAAACTACAACATAGGACCAAATATACGAGTTTTAATTAATGCCATAAATGCCCCTGAAAGTTTCGACGGACACCCAAACAGTGTGATATACCTCATGAATACCGCAACATAGTACCAAATCAACGAGTTTTAATTACTGCCAAAAATGCCCTTGAAATTGTCCCCGGCCCCCAAACAGTGTACTATAGCTCACACAAACCACGAGATAGGACCAAATCAACGAGTTCTAATGAACGCTAGAGATGCCCAGCAAATTGTGCCCGGACCCCCAAACGGTGTGCTATAGCTCACCAAAACTGCGAGAAAGGTCCAAATCTATGAGTTTTGATGAATGACAGAACTGCACATGAAATTGTCCCAGACACCCAAACTGTGTGCTATAGCTCACGAAAACTACAACATAGGACCAAATCTACGAGTTTTAATTAATGCCATAAATGCCCCTGAAAGTTTCCACAAACACCCAAACAGTGTGCTATACCTCACGAATACCGCAACATAGTACCAAATCAACGAGTTTTAATGAATGCCAAAAATGCCCTTGAAATTGTCCCCGGGCCCCCAAACAGTGTACTATAGCTCACACAAACCGCGAGATAGGACCAAATCAACGAGTTCTAATGAACGCTAGAGATGCCCAGCAAATTGTGCCCGAAGCCCCAAACAGTGTGCTATAGCTCACCAAAACTGCGAGGAAGGTCCTAATCTATGAGTTTTAATGAATGACAGAACTGCACATGAAATTGTCCCCAGACACCCAAACTATGTGCTATAGCTCACGAAAACTACAACATAGGACCACATCTACGAGTTTTAATTGATGCCATATGTAACATCCCAATTTTTCTACCAAAGTGTTGTGGTGTTGAGTTCATATCATACATGCATGAAAACAAAAGTTTAACTCGTGTTTGAAATAATTTAAATTGCGAATTTAAATGGTTTCAGAAAATTCCACAGATAGTACTTATTAGGGGTTCCAAAATTTTGTACTAAAAATAATTTCAATTTTGGAAAGCAAATACATGGTGAGCTTGCAAATTTCATAAGGTTTTCAAAATGTATTTTTGCCAATTTTTCTGTTTCCAAAAAGGTCCCTAAAACATCTGCTTCCTGTGCTGTTTTAAAGAAGAGAAGGACCTTTTGGTGAATTTCTAAATTTCCAGGGGGTTTTCGCAAGATTGCCTTTGTCTTCTTCCTCCTCACGCCAGTAGGAGCTGCTGCGTGCCCTCCATGCCGCCGTCGAGTGCCACTTCCTCTTCCCTGTCTCTCTCTTCAAGTGGATAGGGGCGATTAAACGCCGTGGCTGTTTCTCTCTCCCTCGCAGCATCTCCTCCCTCTCTGTAACCTTCTGCAGAGGAAACCCTAACCCTTCCCGTCGCCCGGCGCAGCTCACCGCCGGCGCTACAGCCGCTCCGGCGCCCCACCGTGCACACCATCGGCCCCGTCGTTGCCTCCTCTACCTCCTCAAGAAGCCACTCGAGCTAGGACAACCGGAAGGAGCCGAATCGGGTGCATCCTCCTCGTCTCCAGCCGCCGCGTCCACGGCCGATTCCGGCGCCGTCGAGCCGTCTCCGGCCTCCCCGACCGCTCCATCGGGCTCATGGTTAGCCCCTGCACCTCCCGGTGCCCTCCCTTAGCCCCCTCCCCCTCCGCCTTGTTCCCGCGCCGTGCGCCACTCCGGCCGCCGCCGCGCCATGGTCGCCGGCGCCATTTCCGGCGACCATTTGGTCCAATTCCGCCACCCCTCGACTCGCCGCAATCTCCTCTATGACATGGTATACTTTGATTCCAAAATGGAGTGCGGAATCACGGGATTGATCAACCCAGTGCCATTTTTGGCCATTGATGACGTCATCTTGATGTCAGCCTGATGTCATAATCCCACCTTTTTAATAAAGCTTCATGTTTAGAGTACTTCTTTGATCGGTTGTTGGTTTCGAGCTCATTGTTATACAGTTTTGGCTATGCCTGCATAGTTGTCGCAGTCGAGGGGTGGTGGAGCCGATGATCCATGTCCGAGCCCGCCTGTCGATGTGATCGGCCTGGGGCGAGGTAACCCCAGTAACCCTCGATTGTTGTTGCACTTTCTGGACACATAGCATCTCTGTATAGCTTTGGTCCCGTTTCCTTCAGTTTCATTCGATTCGTGGACGCTTAGGTATGCATAGTTGGTTATGACTAGCATGGATACAAGGAGTAGTAGACCGGGGATCCGGACTACGTGCCGATGAATCTGGTCTGCCTGCCGTTGTTTGTTGCGGCCGGGGCTGGTAACCCTGAAGCCCTTGTGAGTCCATGGCTAGGAGCACATAACAGTATGTATACCTCTGTGTCTGGGGTCGTGACAAGTCATGGTATCAGAGCAGGACTGCCTGTAGGAAAACCTTGCTGCTTGGTCGATGTTGAGTCTAGTGTTTGTGAAAACTACTTTGAAACCTCAAATGAGTTGTGAAAAACCTTCTTAGGATTCTTTTTACTCCTTACCTGGTATCGCTCTAACTCTGGGTCTCCTTAACTGTTTTGGATTTGAAAAGGTTTTGCTATCTCTTCTAGTCATTCAAAACTTAGGTGCCTTCTATGGCAAGACGTTCTTTTACCCAAGTTGACCTAGTGTTAAAGTTTCTAGAGTCGTGTGTGTTCTGTGTTCCGTTATCTCTTAAACGGGAGATTTCCTTCCATTCCTAATCTCTCAGAGTTGTCCGGATTCCACATTCCTACATGTTTCCAATGACCCAAAATCCCGAACCTCGAGATCTGCTTTTAATCTCGAATGTATCTGTCATCCTCTGCCCAAATTCTTCTGGAACTATGTTGTCTTTTGAAAGATACTTCGTGATTGCTATTCATAGTGTCCTTTAAGACATTAAGAGAGTAGTTACTCCTTTCGTTGTGTTTTAATCTTGGACTTGAACCGAAGGTCCCGGAATGTGCTGAATTGTGGTGGGTTGAACCATGTGGCTTCATAACCAAGTGATGCTCATGCCATCAGTACAGGATGCTGACCTTTAACCCAAGTTCTGTTTCTTTGGATCCTGAGGAATCTGTTCTACCTCAGGATGGCTAGGTAACCTCAGCTTCAATAGCCATAGGTTTTCTCTAGGAATCAAAAGGGACCATGACAAGAGTGTTCTTTATGATTCTCATATCTTTCTTCTTGGTTCAGCTATACCAACCTTTTGGCATGGGTTCTACACATGAGTATTAACCCGTGCATCCAACGTGATCTCAGGATTTTCCAGAGCACGTTCCTACTCTTTAGTTGCTTTCCAAATTTCGTCCGTTGTTTGGAAACCAAGTTACATATGGTGTTGGATTCTTCCAATGCATTTGCTCTTGTTTTCCGTCATAACGTTCCACTTTGGAATGTAAGGAGAAACAAACTCCAGTACCTCGTTCATCTCTAGAACCAGGTCAAAGTTTTGTAATCCGCAGATTAAAGAAGTTTCATCAGCTTCTGTTCTGTTCCACCTTCGAGTATCACACCCTTATATATCAAGAGGTCGTGTTAAGTTTCATGGCCTTATTGATGAAGTGGTGCTCTTACACCTTCTTACTCACCCTTCCGCCAAGCTTGAATGCTTGAGTATGATGGGTTTATGCATTGATATGTGTATCAGGTGTTCTTAGCAATTTCTATTGCTTTGAAAAACCTAAGAAACATCTGTATCCTTCTTTGCACTATTGGTCACCCGGTCTCTATTTGAAGTTAACCGTGTTACCAAATCCGTTCACTCCGGTCCACATTCCCGTTCAAAGAGTTAGGTTCATGCTGAAACTCTAAAGTTCATATCGATTGCTTTGAAAAGAAAGATTCCTTTCGAACTTCGAGACATACCGGTAGGTCGTGATGTTCTGGTTGTCTTTCTAGAAGTATCACCAGGTTGTTACCTGACCGTAATGTCTAAGCAAGGGGTAGTTTGAACCACTCCTCTTTCCAAGGAAGTCTGCTGGATATCCCGGACTAGTTGGTTGAGCTTAAACAACAACTTGGAGAGTTGAAAGGCAAAAGCTCAGCCTAACTTGATCCTTCGTGAAAGGATGTCTAGTTTCCTTTGTGTTGAAGCATGATAGTATCTCTTCATTGGACATGCTGTCATTCTATCTTTGATCTGATTTGGGCTATCGTCAGATCAAGTCCAGATTCAAGGACTATCTTGATGGTGTTTCCACTCATAGTGTTTTGCCCGAGTACACCTTCACGTCCTTCGGTCTGACCAATATTCTGCCTTGTTCATATGTCATATGAATCCCTCTTCTTGGAGTGTTTTGATAAGTGTGAGCCCATCGATGACATTCCTATTTTTCCCAAGTTGCAAGAGGTTCATGCTGAACAAATGGCACTAATGTTGGAAACTTTCGAGAACCAACTTTGTGTTATCACGAAGCTGTGTTCTGGATGTTCGAAGTGGCTTACTCCAGTCCATGTGCTTATGGTGAAAGTTGTCGCCATGGATCCGAGTATAGTTTCCTTGTTCCTTAGGGAATAACCCCAAGTTGGTCATGCATGTGTGAACTACTCTTGAGATGGTAGGTTGTTACCTCCATCTATCCGAAGAAGTTTACATCCACACTAAGCTACTGACTGATTGTTTGTGAAAGAGAAGAAGTTTTCAGAACTTCGTTATCTCTGTAACCTCCTTCTAACAAGGACTCTGATGTGTTCCTTTGCAAGTAAACCATGTAGGTGCAACCATCTTTCACAAGTTGCTAATACATGAGTTTTGCAATCTCACTCATCCCCTTGAGTGTGACATTGTAGTCCATGTCTTGAGAATCTAGCATATGTATCCCGTTGATAACCGGTGCAACCTCTTTGATCAAACATACCGAGTCTAAGTTATTCAACCCACTAACCAGAGCTGAATCTCAAGCAGCCAAGACGGTTGGTGTTTCCTCAAGGGTATTGAATTAGGTCCTTCTGAAAATCCGGCATGGTTGATGTGGTGGTTGACACAATTAGCCGGAAGACCTAATGTCATATCTCTTTGAATCCGTAAGAACAACCACTCTCCGTGAGAATCCTTGTGTGGTTAATCCTAACAAGTTTTCCTCCCCGTTCTTCCAAACCGGAGTTCTACTTTCACTTAAAGGTCTACTCACAGCTTACCGTAAGCCTGATCTTGGTATCTAGAACGTCCAAGATAACTTGGAAGTTGATCTTTCCAATACCTCTCAGTTGAACCTCCCAAACCTTTGTTCAAGTGGAAACAAGTTCATCATGAGAACATCTCGTGGTGTTTCGTAACCGCCTCTGATCAGTTTCCTTTTTCAAGTTGTTTGTACTTGAATTTCTGTTCATCTCACACATTGTGTGAATTTGTCAGTCACTTCAGCCCGTGAGTCTTAACCATGTGGTAGATGTATTGCTACGTCTAAACCGCAACAGGAAAGAGATTCATTATTTCTTGCGGTGTTTCAATCCCTGTTGGTTGCTCATCTTTATGGTGTGACCAAGAGTACCTCCTGTTACGGTGTTCCAACATTCCGTGGTTACTCATCTTCTGTCGGGAAGTAACATCCCGCTCCTTGACAAAGTTTTCGACAAAGTTTTGACGGAGTGAAAGTTCCGTTATCTTTCGTGTCCACTCCGAAGAGTGAACATGATCTCGTATCAAATTTTCTCCGACGCACGATTACAGTGTTTTTTCGTGTTCTTCCTCGTCTACGGATATTACATTGTGATATTCAAGACCAAACTTTCCATCTTGGTTTTCTATTTGAAGAAACCTCTATGTCACAAGTTGTTCAACCTTTCTTTCCCAAAAGGATTTAAAGTCTTGTGCAAAGCTCATATTCTAAATCCTTTCAAGAACCATCGTCCATAAAACTTGAAATCATCTTTTATTCCCTCCGTTATCTTGATGTGTTTCATGCTTGTTAACTCAACAGTTCTTTATGAACAGTCTTATCCTGAGTTATCCATGAGATACTCGATCTTCGTGAAGATCAATTCCTTAGAGTTTTCCCTCTCACCTAAGGTGTAGCCACTGAAGAATATTTGCAAGTGCTACGGATCAATCTCTTCAAGAAGAGAACCGTAAGGTTCGAGAAGATCGTTCAAAACCGGTGTTCCTTCTTTGTTCTCCTTCGGGAATCTCGGGACGAGATTCTTGTAAGGGGGGTAGATTTGTAACATCCCAATTTTTCTACCAAAGTGTTGTGGTGTTGAGTTCATATCATACATGCATGAAAACAAAAGTTTAACTCGTGTTTGAAATAATTTAAATTGCGAATTTAAATGGTTTCAGAAAATTCCACAGATAGTACTTATTAGGGGTTACAAATTTTTGTACTAAAAAGTATTTCAAATTCACCAAAGAAATACATGGTGAGGTTGGAAATTTCATAAGCTTTCCAAATCCTATTTTTGCCAAATTTTCTGTTTGCAAAAAGGCCCTCAAAATCTGGTTTTCCGTTCTGTTTTGGACTAGAAAAGGACCTAAATGAAATTCCTTTGTATCCCAGGGGGTTATTGTAATTTGTTTTTTTGGCTTTCTTCAACCTTCAGACAGAAGGATGCAGCTGCGTGGCAGCAGTGCCGCCACCTCCTGCTTCTGTGAGCGCGCCTCCGTGCGTGGTTACCTCACCAGGACGTCGTGATCCTTCTCGCTTCTCTCTCTGTCTCCCTCATTCCCCTTGCTCCCTCTCTGTAATTTTGTCCCGCGGGAGACCCCAAACCGAACCGTAGTGGCCGGCCGCCGCCGGTCCCGTCGTCCTCGGCGTCGTCGAGCCCCACCGAGGCTCCGAGAAGGCTGGCCATACTACTCTCTTCCTCCACGTAGAAGCACAAGGGCAGGGACAGCACAAATCCTCGGGATCGCACCCATCTTCCCCGCGGCCGGCGAGCTTCCTCGCCGCCGATTCGCTGCCGTCCGGCAGCCCCGGCCTTCCCCGACTACTCCACAAGCTTCCCGGCGACGTGGTGAGCCTTCCCATGCTCCCCAATCACCCCCTACCCCTCTGATTCCACCTCCCGCCGAGCTCCACCGCGGGCCGCCGCCGCGCAAGCTCGCCGGCGAGCTTCCGGCGACAGATAGCAAGCGGCGCCACCACCATCTGACTCGCCATCGAGTCCTCTCCGCGTTGCACCAAACGGCTTCGGCCAATTTTTAGCGAATCACTCGAATTCGAGTTCATCTGAGAATATCCTCCCTGGGTGATGTCACAGTGACGTCCTGCTGACGTCATAACTCTCTGTTTAATTAAATTCCAGAAAATAATAAAAGTTGTATATTTAATAACTTTATTTGGTAGCTCAGAAAAATATGAAAAATATATGGTAAATGTTCATAAAAATGTAAGCTACCCAAAATGTCACTTTCATACATGTTTGACACATTTCATTTTTGGACATTATTTAATGCTATTTAATCATTTAAAAATGGAAAAAAAGTTTTATTCACCAAAATTAGAAAATTAAAACTTATATACCATTTTGCTCAAAATGACAATTGGAATCTAGTTATGATGTTTTCAAGACCATTTGAGCTTTTAAAATGGTACCTACTTCCACAATCGTCCGAATTGCCCCTCCAGGGTCTATTTCAGGATAATTTCAGTAAAAATGTTTAACTGAAATATGAACCCTAGCAAACCAATGATCATGCTTAGGGCTTTATTTCAGTGCATCAACCTGCTCATGCATACATATTGCGCATTGCATCGATGCCATGTGTTGATTGTTATTTCTCTTTCGGTGTTTGTTCCCCCCTCGGTAGAATGCGACTCCGAAAAGAAGGCCAGCAATCCAATGGCGAATACTTGATCTTAACCGACAAGTCAAGCACTTATTCCTGAAGACTTTATCTGGTTTTCTTATAACCAAGGCAAGCATAACCTCTTATCTGCTCATATATGGTTTCAACGTGTTTTGAATCTTGTACTTTGCATTCGGTTCCAAACTATTTGGTGTCAGTAGATAGAGTTCTCCTATATACTGCATAACCTAGATATCCTGATCCACTGCTCCTAGCAGCTATAGGTTTGTTTGTGCGCGCTCCGCTAAACCTTGTGAGTCTTGCTTAGCCATGCCTAGTTGATGAATCTGGTCAATGCGTGAATCTACTATGTCAGGTGTTTATGATTTGTGTTACTTTTGATAACTAATCACGGCATGGATGTGAGGCCACAATGGGTTGTGGCGTTTTGTCCCGTTCATTCCCCTAGGAGCGAGTTCTCGCCTTCGAGCCAAGACTGAGCGTACAGCCACACTGGGCCGATGAACCCCGCCCCGGCTAACTAACTTGTTTAACCTTATCCATGAGCCACGTAGTTTGAACTTTCCATCTGCGTGTGTGTCGGAAAATGTTTGGAGAAAACTAGGTCGTGACCGGACAAGTGATGGACGTACACGGATCTTGACCCCGACTCACAGAACAGGTGCCGTCAGGAGGTGGCCAACTCCCTGTTGACGGGGTGGCCCTGTTTGGGTTGACTCATGGATATGGTTCGACAAGGTAAAGGCCGGGAATCGACCACCCTCTGCCGGCACTTTCCCGGACTAGTGCCAACCCGGTGGCACTAAGAGTCGGTTGGTACGTGTGGGTAAAGTTGTACACCCCTGCAGGGTTAAATCTTTTCGAAAAGCCGTGTCTGCAGTTAAAGACGACTTGGTGACGGATTCTATGATCATAGATAACTTAAACGGAATGACTAAAACTTGCGGATAACGATTGAAGGATGCCTCCTCGGAGATGCCGAGAGGGGTTACCTTGTAGCATGAGATAGTGTGGAACAACTGGAGGAGGTGATCTTTGAAGCACGAGGTGATGAAATGATTTGGTGGATTAAAAGATGATGATATCAGTAGTTGAGTAGCTTTCTCATCTGTTTCAAAATACTCCATGAGACGTGCTATTCCTTCCTCAACTTGCAAAACAAAGATTGCTTTACGCAAATCAGCCTTCATGAAACCCTTTTCGAAATAGAAGATATATAATAGGTTAACTAAGTCTTGTTGAGTACCTCCCGTACTCAGGTTTGCTTAATTTTGGTTCAGGAGAAGATCTCACATCGGTGGTGTTTCAACGTGGACATCGACGAGTAGTTTGGGGTTCCCAGGTAGCAGCCTGGAATCTATGGGCTGGGACGTCGCCTTATGTTGCGGCCTCTTAGGCCTTTTTGGTTCTTGTTGATTAGCAACATAATTTTGCCTTCCGTTGTCTGATGTAATGTTGGGTCGTGTGACCTCTGTTTGTAAGCTATACTCTAGTAACACCTATTTAATACAGCTTCATGTTTAGAGTACTGCTTTGATCGGTTGTTGGTTTCGAGCTCATTGTTATACAGTTTTGGCTATGCCTGCATAGTTGTCGCAGTCGAGGGGTTTGGAGCCGATGATCCATGTCCGAGCCCGCCTGTCGATTTGATCGGCCTGGGGCGAGGTAACCCCAGTAACCGTCGATTGTTGTTGCACTTTCTGGACACATAGCATCTCTGTATACCTTTGGTCCCGTTTCCTTCAGTTTCATTCGATTCGTGGACGCTTAGGTATGCATAGTTGGTTATGACTAGCATGGATACAAGGAGTAGTAGACCGGGATCCGACTACGTGCCGATGAATCCGGTCTGCCTGCCGTTGTTTGTTGCGGCCGGGGCTGGTAACCCTGAAGCCCTTGTGAGTCCATGGCTAGGAGCACATAACAGTATGTATACCTCTGTGTCCGGGGTCGTGACACCATAAATGCCCCTGAAAGTTTCCACGGACACCCAAACAGTGTGATATACCTCATGAATACCGCAACATAGTAACAAATCAACGAGTTTTAATGACTGCCAAAAATGCCCTTGAAATTGTCCCCGGCCCCCAAACAGTGTACTATAGCTCACACAAACCACGAGATAGGACCAAATCAACGAGTTCTAATGAACGCTAGAGATGCCCAGCAAATTGTGCCCGGACCCCCAAACAGTGTGCTATAGCTCACCAAAACTGCGAGAAAGGTCCAAATCTATGAGTTTTGATGAATGACAGAACTGCACATGAAATTGTCCCCAGACACCCAAATTGTGTGATATAGCTCACGAAAACTACAACATAGGACCAAATCTACGAGTTTTAATTAATGCCATAAATGCCCCTGAAAGTTTCCACGGACACCCAAACAGTGTGCTATACCTCACGAATACCGCAACATAGTACCAAATCAACGAGTTTTAATGAATGCCAAAAATGCCCTTGAAATTGTCCCCGGGCCCCCAAACAGTGTACTATAGCTCACACAAACCGTGAGATAGGACCAAATCAACAAGTTCTAATGAACGCTAGAGATGCCCAGCAAATTGTGCCCGGAGCCCCAAACAGTGTGCTATAGCTCACCAAAACTGCGAGAAAGGTCCAAATCTATGAGTTTTAATGAATGACAGAACTGCACATGAAATTGTCCCAGACACCCAAACTGTGTGCTATAGCTCACGAAAACTACAACATAGGACCAAATCTACGAGTTTTAATTAATGCCATAAATGCCCCTGAAAGTTTCCACGGACACCCAAACAGTGTGATATACCTCATGAATACCGCAACATAGTACCAAATCAACGAGTTTTAATGACTGCCAAAAATGCCCTTGAAATTATCCCCGGCCCCCAAATAGTGTACTATAGCTCACACAAACCACGAGATAAGACCAAATCAACGAGTTCTAATGAACGCTAGAGATGCCCAGCAAATTGTGCCCGGACCCCCAAACAGTGTGCTATAGCTCACCAAAACTGCGAGAAAGGTCCAAATCTATGAGTTTTGATGAATGACAGAACTGCACATGAAATTGTCCCCAGACACCCAAACTGTGTGCTATAGCTCACGAAAACTACAACATAGGACAAAATCTACGAGTTTTAATTAATGCCATAAATGCCCCTGAAAGTTTCCAAGGACACCCAAACAGTGTGCTATACCTCACGAATACCGCAACATAGTACCAAATCAACGAGTTTTAATGAATGCCAAAAATTCCCTTGAAATTGTCCCCGGGCCCCAAAACAGTGTACTATAGCTCACACAAACCGCGAGATAGGACCAAATCAACGAGTTTAATGAACGCTAGAGATGCCCAGCAAATTGCCCGGACCCCCAAACAGTGTGCTATAGCTCACCAAAACTGCGAGAAAGGTCCAAATCTATGAGTTTGAATGAATGACAGAACTGCACATGAAATTGTCCCCAAACACCCAAACTGTAGGCTATAGCTCACGAAAACTACAACATAGGACCAAATCTACGAGTTTTAATTAATGCCATAAATGCCCCTGAAAGTTTCCACGGACTCCCAAACAGTGTGCTATACCTCACGAATACCGCAACATTGTGGCCGGAGCCCCAAACAATGTTGCGGTATTCGTGAGGTATAGCACACTGTTTGGGTGTCCGTGGAAACTTTCAGGGGCATTTATGGCATTAATTAAAACTCGTAGATTTGGTCCTATGTTGTAGTTTTCGTGAGCTATAGCACACAGTTTGGGTGTTTGGGGACAATTTCATGTGCAGTTCTGTCATTCATTAAAACTCATAGATTTGGACCTTTCTCGCAGTTTTGGTGAGCTATAGCACACTGTTGGGGGTCCGTCACAATTTGCTGGGCATCTCAAGCGTTCATTAGAACTCGTTGATTTGGTCCTATCTCGCGGTTTGTGTGAGCTATATTACACTGTTTGGGGGCCGGGGACAATTTCAAGGGCATTTTTGGCATTCATTAAAACTCGTTGATTTGGTACTATGTTGCGGTATTCATGAGGTATAGCACACTGTTTGGGTGTCCGTGGAAACTTTCAGGGGCATTTATGGCATTAATTAAAACTCATAGATTTGGTCCTATGTTGTATTTTTCGTGAGCTATAGCACACAGTTTGGGTGTCTGGGGAAAATTTCATGTGCAATTCTGTCATTCATTAAAACTCATAGATTTGGACCTTTCTCGCAGTTTTTGTGAGCTATAGCACACTGTTTGGGGGTCCGGGCACAATTTGCTAGGCATCTCTAGCGTTCATTAGAACTCGTTGATTTGGTCCTATCTGGCGGTTTGTGTGAGCTATAGTACTGTTTGGGGGCCGGGGCCAATTTCAAGGGCATTTTTGGCATTCATTAAAACTCGTTGATTTGGTACTATGTTGCGGTATTCATGAGGTATAGCACACTGTTTGTGTGTCCGTGGAAACTTTGAGGGGCATTTATGGCATTAATTAAAACTCGTAGATATGGTCCTATGTTGTAGTTTTCGTGAGCTATAGCACACAGTTTGGGTGTTTGGGGACAATTTCATGTGCAGTTCTGTCATTCATTAAAACTCATAGATTTGGACCTTTCTCGCAGTTTTGGTGAGCTATAGCACACTGTTTGGGGGCCCGGGCACAATTTGCTGGGCATCTCTAGCGTTCATTAGAACTCGTTGATTTGGTCCTATCTCGCGGTTTGTGTGAGCTATAGTACACTGTTTGGGGGCCGGGGACAATTTCAAGGGCATTTTTGGGATTCATTAAAACTCGTTGATTTGGTACGATGTTCCGATATTCATGAGGTATAGCACACTGTTTGGGTGTCCGTGGAAACTTTCAGGGGCATTTATGGCATTAATTAAAACTCGTAGATTTGGTCCTATGTTGTATTTTTCGTGAGCTATAGCACACAGTTTGGGTGACTGGGGACAATTTCATGTGCAGTTCTGTCATTCATTAAAACTCATAGATTTGGACCGTTCTCGCAGTTTTTGTGAGCTATAGCACACTGTTTGGGGTCCGGCACAATTTGCTGGGCATCTCTAGCGTTCATTAGAACTCGTTGATTTGGTCCTATCTCGCGGTTTGTGTGAGCTATAGTACACTGTTGGGGCCGGGGACAATTTCAAGGGCATTTTTGGCATTCATTAAAAATCGTTGATTTGGTACTATGTTGCGGTATTCATGAGGTATAGCACACTGTTTGGGTGTCCGTGGAAACTTTCAGGGGCATTTATGGCATTAATTAAAACTCGTAGATTTGGTCCTATGTTGTAGTTTTCGTGAGCTATAGCACACAGTTTGGATGTCTGGGGAAAATTTCATGTGCAGTTCTGTCATTCATTAAAACTCATAGATTTGGACCTTTCTCGCAGTTTTTGTGAGCTATAGCACACTGTTTGGGGGTCTGGACACAATTTGCTGGGCATCTCTAGCGTTCATTAGAACTCGTTGATTTGGTCCTATCTCGCGGTTTGTGTGAGCTATAGTACACTGTTTGGGGGCCGGGGACAATTTCAAGGGCAGTTTTGGCATTCATTAAAACTCGTTGATTTCGTACTAAGTTGTGGTATTCATGAGGTATAGCACACTGTTTGGGTGTCCGTGGAAACTTTCAAGGGAATTTATGGCATTAATTAAAACTCGTAGATTTGGTCCTGTTGTATTTTCCGTGAGCTAAGCACACAGTTTGGGTGTCTGGGGACAATTTCATGTGCAGTTCTGTCATTCAAAAAAATCATAGATTTGGACCTTTCTCGCAGTTTTTGTGAGCTATAGCACACTGTTTGGGGGTCCGGCACAATTTGCTGGGCATCTCTAGCGTTCATTAACTCGTTGATTTGGTCCTATCTCGCGGTTTGTGTGAGC
The DNA here is from genome assembly GCA_028641055.1 of Alopecurus myosuroides. Classification (NCBI taxonomy): domain Eukaryota; kingdom Viridiplantae; phylum Streptophyta; class Magnoliopsida; order Poales; family Poaceae; genus Alopecurus; species Alopecurus myosuroides. The sequence continues at coordinate 27,452 of JAPCYS010002891.1, read as the reverse complement.
TATAGTACACTGTTTGGGGGCCCGGGGACAATTTCAAGGGCATTTTTAGCATTCATTAAATCTCGTTGATATGGTACTATGTTGCGGTATTCGTGAGGTATAGCACACTGTTTGGGTGTCCGTGGAAACTTTCAGGGGCATTTATGGCATTAATTAAAACTCGTAGATTTGGTCCTATGTTTTAGTTTTCGTGAGCTATAGCACACAGTTTGGGTGTCTGGGGACAATTTCATGTGCAGTTCTGTCATTCATTAAAACTCATAGATTTGGACCTTTTCGCAGTTTTGGTGAGCTATAGCACACTGTTTGGGGGTCCGGGCACAATTTGCTGGGCATCTCTAGCGTTCATTAGAACTCGTTGATTTGGTCCTATCTCGCGGTTTGTGAGCTATAGTACACTGTTTGGGCCCGGGACAATTTCAAGGGCATTTTTGGCATTCATTAAAACTCGTTGATTTGGTACTATGTTGCGGTATTCATGAGGTATAACACACTGTTTGGGTGTCCGTGGAAACTTTCAAGGGCATTTATGGCATTAATTAAAACTCGTAGATTTGGTCCTATGTTGTATTTTCCGTGAGCTATAGCACACAGTTTGGGTGACTGGAGACAATTTCATGTGCAGTTCTGTCATTCATTAAAACTCATAGATTTGGACCTTTCTCGCAGTTTTTGTGAGCTATAGCACACTGTTTGGGGGTCTGGACACAATTTGCTGGGCATCTCTAGCGTTCATTAGAACTCGTTGATTTGGTCCTATCTCGCGGTTTGTGTGAGCTATAGTACACTGTTTGGGGGCCCGGGGACAATTTCAAGGGCATTTTTTGCATTCATTAAAACTCGTTGATTTGGTACTATGTTGCGGTATTCGTGAGGTATAGCACACTGTTTGGGTGTCCGTGGAAACTTTCAGGGGCATTTATGGCATAAATTAAAACTCGTAGATTTAGTCCTATGTTGTAGTTTTCGTGAGCTATAGCACACAGTTTGGGTGTCTGGGGACAATTTCATGTGCAGTTCTGTCATTCATTAAAACTCATAGATTTGGACTTTTCTCGCAGTTTTGGTGAGCTATAGCACACTGTTTGGGGGTCCGGGCACAATTTGTTGGGCATCTCTAGCGTTCATTAGAACTCGTTGATTTGGTCCTATCTGGCGGTTTGTGTGAGCTATAGTACACTGTTTGGGGGCCGGGGACAATTTCAAGGGCATTTTTGGCATTCATTAAAACTCGTTGATTTGGTACTATGTTGCGGTATTCATGAGGTATAGCACACTGTTTGGGTGTCCGTGGAAACTTTTAGGGGCATTTATGGCATTAATTAAAACTCGTAGATTTGGTCCTATGTTGTAGTTTTCGTGAGCTATAGCACACAGTTTGGGTGTCTGGGGACAATTTCATGTGCAGTTCTGTCATTCATTAAAACTCATAGATTTGCACCTTTCTCGCAGTTTTTGTGAGCTATAGCACACTGTTTGGGGGTCTGGGCACAATTTGCTGGGCATCTCTAGCGTTCATTAGAACTCGTTGATTTGGTCCTATCTCGCGGTTTGTGTGGGCTATAGTACATTGTTTGGGGGCCGGGGACAATTTCAAGGGCATTTTTTGCATTCATTAAAACTCGTTGATTTGGTACTAAGTTGCGGTATTCATGAGGTATAGCACACTGTTTGGGTGTCCGTGGAAACTTCAGGGGCATTTATGGCATTAATTAAAACTCGTAGATTTGGTCCTATGTTGTAGTTTTCGTGAGCTATAGCACACAGTTTGGGTGTCTGGGGAAAATTTCATGTGCATTCTGTCTTTCATTAAAACTCATAGATTGGACCTTTCTCGCAGTTTTTGTGAGCTATAGCACACTGTTGGGGGTCTGGACACAATTTGCTGGCATCTCTAGCGTTCATTAGAACTCGTTGATTTGGTCCTATCTCGCGGTTTGTGTGACCTATAGTACACTGTTTGGGGGCCGGGGACAATTTCAAGGGCATTTTTTGCATTCATTAAAACTCGTTGATTTGGTACTATGTTGCGATATTCATGAGGTATAGCACACTGTTTGGGTGTCCGTGGAAACTTTCAGGGGCATTTATGGCATTAATTAAAACTCATAGATTTGGTCCTATGTTGTATTTTTCGTGTGCTATAGCACACAGTTTGGGTGTCTGGGGAAAATTTCATGTGCAATTCTGTCATTCATTAAAACATAGATTTGGACCTTTCTCGCAGTTTTTGTGAGCTATAGCACACTGTTTGGGGGTCCGGGCACAATTTGCTAGGCATCTCTAGCGTTCATTAAACTCGTTGATTTGGTCCTATCTGGCGGTTTGTGTGAGCTATAGTACTGTTTGGGGGCCGGGGCCAATTTCAAGGGCATTTTTGGCATTCATTAAAACTCGTTGATTTGGTACTATGTTGCGGTATTCATGAGGTATAGCACACTGTTTGGGTGTCCGTGAAACTTTGAGGGGCATTTATGGCATTAATTAAACTCGTAGATATGGTCCTATGTTGTAGTTTTCGTGAGCTATAGCACACATTTGGGTGTTTGGGGACAATTTCATGTGCAGTTCTGTCATTCATTAAACTCATAGATTGGACCTTTCTCGCAGTTTTGGTGAGCTATAGCACACTGTTTGGGGGCCCGGGCACAATTTGCTGGGCATCTCTAGCGTTCATTAGAACTCGTTGATTTGGTCCTATCTCGCGGTTTGTGTGAGCTATAGTACACTGTTTGGGGCCGGGGACAATTTCAAGGCATTTTTGGGATTCATTAAAACTCGTTGATTGGTACGATGTTCCGATATTCATGAGGTATAGCACACTGTTTGGGTGTCCGTGGAAACTTTCAGGGGCATTTATGGCATTAATTAAAACTCGTAGATTTGGTCCTATGTTGTATTTTTCGTGAGCTATAGCACACAGTTTGGGTGACTGGGGACAATTTCATGTGCAGTTCTGTCATTCATTAAAACTCATAGATTTGGACCTTTCTCGCAGTTTTTGTGAGCTATAGCACACTGTTTGGGGTCCGGGCACAATTTGCTGGGCATCTCTAGTTCATTAGAACTCGTTGATTTGGTCCTATCTCGCGGTTTGTGTGAGCTATAGTACACTGTTTGGGGGCCGGGGACAATTTCAAGGGAATTTTTGGCATTCATTAAAAATCGTTGATTTGATCGTATGTTGCGGTATTCATGAGCTATAGTACACTGTTTGGGTGTCCGTGGAAACTTTCAAGGGCATTTATGGCATTAATTAAAACTCGTAGATTTGGTCCTATGTTGTAGTTTTCGTGAGCTATAGCACACAGTTTGGGTGTATCTGGGAAAATTTCATGTGTAGTTCTGTCATTCATGAAAACTCATAGATTTGGACCTTTCTCGCAGTTTTGTGAGCTATAGCACACTGTTTGGGGGTCTGGACACAATTTGCTGGGCATCTCTAGCGTTCATTAGAACTCGTTGATTTGGTCCTATCTCGCGGTTTGTGTGAGCTATAGTACACTGTTTGGGGGCCGGGGACAATTTCAAGGGCATTTTGGCATTCATTAAAACTCGTTGATTTGTACTAAGTTGCGTATTCATGAGGTATAGCACACTGTTTGGGTGTCCGTGGAAACTTTCAAGGGAATATATGGCATTAATTAAAACTCGTAGATTTGGTCCTATGTTGTATTTTCCGTGAGCTATAGCACACAGTTTGGGTGTCTGGGGACAATTTCATGTGCAGTTCTGTCATTCATTAAAACTCATAGATTTGGACCTTTCTCGCAGTTTTGTGAGCTATAGCACACTGTTTGGGGGTCCGGGCACAATTTGCTGGCATCTCTAGCGTTCATTATAACTCGTTGATTTGGTCCTATCTCGCGTTTGTGTGAGCTATAGTACACTGTTTGGGGCCCGGGACAATTTCAAGGGCATTTTTGGCATTCATTAAATCTCGTTGATATGGTACTATGTTGCGGTATTCGTGAGGTATAGCACACTGTTTGGGTGTCCGTGGAAACTTTCAGGGGCATTTATGGCATTAATTAAAACTCGTAGATTTGGTCCTATGTTTAGTTCGTGAGCTATAGCACACAGTTTGGCTGTCTGGGGACAATTTCATGTGCATTCTGTCATTCATTAAAACTCATAGATTTGGACCTTTTCGCAGTTTTGGTGAGCTATAGCACACTGTTTGGGGGTCCGGGCACAATTTGCTGGGCATCTCTAGCGTTCATTAGAACTCGTTGATTTGGTCCTATCTCGCGGTTTCTGTGAGCTATAGTACACTGTTTGGGGCCGGGGACAATTTCAAGGGCATTTTGGCATTCATTAAAACTCGTTGATTTGGTACTATGTTGCGGTATTCATGAGGTATAACACACTGTTTGGGTGTCCGTGGAAACTTTCAAGGGCATTTATGGCATTAATTAAAACTCGTAGATTTGGTCCTATGTTGTATTTTCCGTGAGCTATAGCACACAGTTTGGGTGACTGGAGACAATTTCATGTGCAGTTCTGTCATTCATTAAAACTCATAGATTTGGACCTTTCTCGCAGTTTTGTGAGCTATAGCACACTGTTTGGGGGTCTGGACACATTTGCTGGGCATCTCTAGCGTTCATTAGAACTCGTTGATTTGGTCCTATCTCGCGGTTTGTGTGAGCTATAGTACACTGTTTGGGGGCCGGGGACAATTTCAAGGGCAGTTTTGGCATTCATTAAAACTCGTTGATTTCGTACTAAGTTGCGGTATTCATGAGGTATAGCACACTGTTTGGGTGTCCGTGGAAACTTTCAAGGGAATATATGGCATTAATTAAAACTCGTAGATTTGGTCCTATGTTGTATTTTCCGTGAGCTATAGCACACAGTTTGGGTGTCTGGGGACAATTTCATGTGCAGTTCTGTCATTCATTAAAACTCATAGATTTGGACCTTTCTCGCAGTTTTTGTGAGCTATAGCACACTGTTTGGGGGTCCGGGCACAATTTGCTGGGCATCTCTAGCGTTCATTATAACTCGTTGATTTGGTCCTATCTCGCGGTTTGTGTGAGCTATAGTACACTGTTTGGGGGCCCGGGGACAATTTCAAGGGCATTTTTGGCATTCATTAAAACTCGTTGATATGGTACTATGTTGCGGTATTCGTGAGGTATAGCACACTGTTGGGTGTCCGTGGAAACTTTCAGGGCATTTATGGCATTAATTAAAACTCGTAGATTTGGTCCTATGTTTTAGTTTTCGTGAGCTATAGCACACAGTTTGGCTGTCTGGGGACAATTTCATGTGCAGTTCTGTCATTCATTAAAACTCATAGATTTGGACCTTTTCGCAGTTTTGGTGAGCTATAGCACACTGTTTGGGGGTCCGGGCACAATTTGCTGGGCATCTCTAGCGTTCATTAGAACTCGTTGATTTGGTCCTATCTCGCGGTTTCTGTGAGCTATAGTACACTGTTTGGGGCCGGGGACAATTTCAAGGGCATTTTTGGCATTCATTAAAACTCGTTGATTGGTACTATGTTGCGGTATTCATGAGGTATAACACACTGTTTGGGTGTCCGTGGAAACTTTCAGGGCATTTATGGCATTAATTAAAACTCGTAGATTTGGTCCTATGTTGTATTTTCCGTGAGCTATAGCACACAGTTTGGGTGACTGGGACAATTTCATGTGCAGTTCTGTCATTCATTAAAACTCATAGATTGGACCTTTCTCGCAGTTTTGTGAGCTATAGCACACTGTTTGGGGTCCTGGACACATTTGCTGGGCATCTCTAGCGTTCATTAGAACTCGTTGATTTGGTCCTATCTCGCGGTTTGTGTGAGCTATAGTACACTGTTTGGGGGCCGGGGACAATTTCAAGGGCATTTTTGGCATTCATTAAAACTCGTTGATTTACTAAGTTGCGGTATTCATGAGGTATAGCACACTGTTTGGGTGTCCGTGGAAACTTTCAAGGGATTATGGCATTAATTAAAACTCGTAGATTTGGTCCTATGTTGTATTTTCCGTGAGCTATAGCACACAGTTTGGGTGTCTGGGGACAATTTCATGTGCAGTTCTGTCATTCATTAAAACTCATAGATTTGGACCTTTCTCGCAGTTTTTGTGAGCTATATCACACTGTTTGGGGGTCCGGGCACAATTTGTTGGGCATCTCTAGCGTTCATTAAACTCGTTGATTTGGTCCTATCTCGCGGTTTGTGAGAGCTATAGTACACTTTTGGGGGCCCGGGACAATTTCAAGGCATTTTGGCATTCATTAAATCTCGTTGATATGGTACTATGTTGCGGTATTCGTGAGGTATAGCACACTGTTTGGGTGTCCGTGGAAACTTTCAGGGGCATTTATGGCATTAATTAAAACTCGTAGATTTGGTCCTATGTTTTAGTTTTCGTGAGCTATAGCACACAGTTTGGGTGTGGGACAATTTCATGTGCATTCTGTCATTCATTAAAACTCATAGATTTGGACCTTTTCGCAGTTTTTGGTGAGCTATAGCACACTGTTTGGGGGTCCGGGCACAATTTGCTGGGCATCTCTAGCGTTCATTAGAACTCGTTGATTTGGTCCTATCTCGCGGTTTGTGTGAGCTATAGTACACTGTTTGGGGCCGGGGACAATTTCAAGGGCATTTTTGGCATTCATTAAAACTCGTTGATTTGGTACTATTGCGGTATTCATGAGGTATAACACACTGTTTGGGTGTCCGTGGAAACTTTCAAGGGCATTTATGGCATTAATTAAAACTCGTTGATTTGGTCCTATGTTGTATTTTCGTGAGATAGCACACAGTTTGGGTGACTGGAGACAATTTCATGTGCATTCTGTCATTCATTAAAACTCATAGATTTGGACCTTTCTCGCAGTTTTTGTGAGCTATAGCACACTGTTTGGGTCTGGACACAATTTGCTGGCATCTCTAGCGTTCATTAGAATCGTGATTTGGTCCTATCTCGCGGTTTGTGTGAGCTATAGTACACTGTTTGGGGGCCGGGACAATTTCAAGGGCATTTTTTGCATTCATTAAAACTCGTTGATTTGGTACTATGTTGCGGTATTCGTGAGGTATAGCACACTGTTTGGGTGTCCGTGGAAACTTTCAGGGCATTTATGGCATAAATTAAAACTCGTAGATTTGTCCTATGTTGTAGTTTTCGTGAGCTATAGCACACAGTTTGGGTGTCTGGGACAATTTCATGTGCATTTCTGTCATTCATTAAAACTCAGATTTGGACTTTCTCGCAGTTTTGTGAGCTATAGCACACTGTTTGGGGTCCGGGCACAATTTGTTGGGCATCTCTAGCGTTCATTAGAACTCGTTGATTTGGTCCTATCTGCGTTTGTGTGAGCTATAGTACACTGTTTGGGGGCCGGGGACAATTTCAAGGGCATTTTTGGCATTCATTAAAACTCGTTGATTTGGTACTATGTTGCGGTATTCATGAGGTATAGCACACGTTTGGGTGTCCGGGAAACTTTTAGGGCATTTATGGCATTAATTAAAACTCGTAGATTTGGTCCTATGTTGTAGTTTTCGTGAGCTATAGCACACAGTTTTGGTGTCTGGGACAATTTCATGTGCAGTTCTATCATTCATTAAAACTCATAGATTTGCTTTCTCGCAGTTTTTGTGAGCATAGCACACTGTTTGGGGGTCTGGGCACAATTTGCTGGGCATCTCTAGCGTTCATTAGAACTCGTTGATTTGGTCCTATCTCGCGTTTGTGAGCTATAGTACATGTTTGGGGGCCGGGGACAATTTCAAGGGCATTTTTGCATTCATTAAACTCGTTGATTTGTACTATGTTGCGGTATTCATGAGGTATAGCACACTGTTTGGGTGTCCGTGGAAACTTTCAGGGGCATTTATGGCATTAATTAAAACTCGTAGATTTGGTCCTATGTTGTAGTTTTCGTGAGCTATAGCACACAGTTTGGGTGTCTGGGAAAATTTCATGTGCATTCTGTCTTTCATTAAAACTCATAGATTTGGACCTTTCTCGCAGTTTTTGTGAGCTATAGCACACTGTTTGGGGTCTGGACACAATTTGCTGGGCATCTCTAGCGTTCATTAGAACTCGTTGATTTGGTCCTATCTCGCGTTTGTGTGAGCTATAGTACACTGTTTGGGGCCGGGACAATTTCAAGGCATTTTTGGCATTCATTAAAACTCGTTGATTTGGTACTATGTTGATTCATGAGGTATAGCACACTTTGGGTGTCCGTGGAAACTTTCAGGGCATTATGGCATTAATTAAAACTCGTAGATTTGGTCCTATGTTGTATTTTTCGTGAGCTATAGCACACAGTTTGGGTGTCTGGGGACAATTTCATGTGCAGTTCTGTCATTCATTAAAACTCATAGATTTGGACCTTTCTCGCAGTTTTGTGAGCTATAGCACACTGTTTGGGGGTCCGGGCACAATTTGCTGGGCATCTCTAGCGTTCATTAGAACTCGTTGATTTGTCCTATCTCGCGGTTTGTGTGAGCTATAGTACACTGTTTGGGGGCCGGGGACAATTTCAAGGGCATTTTTGGCATTCATTAAAACTCGTTGATTTGGTACTATGTTCCGATATTCATGAGTATAGCACACTATTGGGTGTCCGTGGAAACTTTCAGGGGCATTTATGGCATTAATTAAAACTCGTAGATTTGGTCCTATGTTGTATTTTCGTGAGCTATAGCACACAGTTTGGGTCTGGGGACAATTTCATGTGCAGTTCTGTCATTCATTAAAACTCATAGATTTGGACCTTTCTCGCAGTTTTTGTGAGCTATAGCACACTGTTTGGGGTCCGGGCACAATTTGCTGGGCATCTCTAGCGTTCATTAGAACTCGTTGATTTGGTCCTATCTCGCGGTTTGTGTGAGCTATAGTACATTGTTGGGGGCCGGGGACAATTTCAAGGGCATTTTTTGCATTCATTAAAACTCGTTGATTTGGTACTATGTTGCGGTATTCATGAGGTATAGCACACTGTTTGGGTGTCCGTGGAAACTTTCAGGGGCATTTATGGCATTAATTAAAACTCGTAGATTTGGTCCTATGTTGTAGTTTTCGTGAGCTATAGCACATAGTTTGGGTGTCTGGGGAAAATTTCATGTGCATTCTGTCATTCATTAAAACTCATAGATTTGGACCTTTCTCGCAGTTTTTGTGAGCTATAGCACACTGTTTGGGGGTCTGGGCACAATTGCTGGCATCTCTAGCGTTCATTAGAACTCGTTGATTTGGTCCTATCTGGCGTTTGTGTGAGCTATAGTACACTTTTGGGCCGGGGACAATTTCAAGGGCATTTTGGCATTCATTAAAACTCGTTGATTTGGTACTATGTTGCGGTATTCATGAGGTATAGCACACTGTTTGGGTGTCCGTGGAAACTTTAGGGGCATTTAGGCATTAATTAAAACTCGTAGATTTGGTCCTATGTTGTAGTTTTCGTGAGCTATAGCACACAGTTTGGGTGTCTGGGGACAATTTCATGTGCAGTTCTGTCATTCATTAAAACTCATAGATTTGGACCTTTCTCGCAGTTTTGTGAGCTATAGCACACTGTTTGGGGTCCGGGCACAATTTGCTGGGCATCTCTAGCGTTCATTAGAACTCGTTGATTTGGTCCTATCTCGCGGTTTGTGTGAGCTATAGTACATGTTTGGGGGCCGGGACAATTTCAAGGGCATTTTTTGCATTCATTAAAACTCGTTGATTTGGTCTATGTTGCGGTATTCATGAGGTAGCACACTGTTTGGGTGTCCGTGGAAACTTTCAGGGCATTTATGGCATTAATTAAAACTCGTAGATTTGGTCCTATGTTGTAGTTTTCGTGAGCTATAGCACACAGTTTGGGTGTCTGGGACAAATTTCATGTGCATTCTGTCATTCATTAAAACTCATAGATTTGGTCCTTTCTCGCAGTTTTGTGAGCTATAGCACACTGTTTGGGGGTCCGGGACACAATTTGCTGGGCATCTCTAGCGTTCATTAGAACTCGTTGATTTGGTCCTATCTCGCGGTTTGTGTGAGCTATAGTACACTGTTTGGGGGCCGGGGACAATTTCAAGGGCATTTTTGGCATTCATTAAAACTCGTTGATATGGTACTTTGTTGCGGTATTCGTGAGGTATAGCACACTGTTTGGGTGTCCGTGGAAACTTTCAGGGGCATTTATGGCATTAATTAAAACTCGTAGATTTGGTCCTATGTTTTAGTTTTCGTGAGCTATAGCACACAGTTTGGGTGTCTGGGAAAATTTCATGTGCAGTTCTGTCATTCATTAAAACTCATAGATTTGGACCTTTCTCGCAGTTTTTGTGAGCTATAGCACACTGTTTGGGGGTCCGGGCACAATTTGCTGGGCATCTCTAGCGTTCATTAGAACTCGTTGATTTGGTCCTATCTCGCGGTTTGTGTGAGCTATAGTACATTGTTTGGGGGCCGGGGACAATTTCAAGGGCATTTTTTGCATTCATTAAAACTCGTTGATTTGGTACTATGTTGCGGTATTCATGAGGTATAGCACACTGTTTGGGTGTCCGTGGAAACTTTCAGGGGCATTTATGGCATTAATTAAAACTCGTAGATTTGGTCCTATGTTGTAGTTTTCGTGAGCTATAGCACACAGTTTGGGTGTCTGGGGAAAATTTCATGTGCAGTTCTGTCATTCATTAAAACTCATAGATTTGGACCTTTCTCGCAGTTTTTGTGAGCTATAGCACACTGTTTGGGGGTCTGGACACAATTTGCTGGGCATCTCTAGCGTTCATTAGAACTCGTTGATTTGGTCCTATCTCGCGGTTTGTGTGAGCTATAGTACACTGTTTGGGGGCCGGGGACAATTTCAAGGGCATTTTTGGCATTCATTAAAACTCGTTGATTTGGTACTATGTTGCGGTATTCATGAGGTATAGCACACTGTTTGGGTGTCCGTGGAAACTTTCAGGGGCATTTATGGCATTAATTAAAACTCGTAGATTTGGTCCTATGTTGTAGTTTTCGTGAGCTATAGCACACAGTTTGGGTGTCTGGGGACAATTTCACAGTTCATTCAAAAACTCATAGATTTGGACCTTTCTCGTTTTTGTGAGCTATAGCACACTGTTTGGGGGTCTGGACAAATTTGCTGGCATCTCTAGCGTTCATTAAACTCGTTGATTTGGTCCTATCTCGCGTTTGTGTGAGCTATAGTACACTGTTTGGGGCCGGGACAATTTCAAGGCATTTTTGGCATTCATTAAAACTCGTTGATTTGTATATTGCGGTATTGAGGTATAGCACACTGTTTGGGTGTCCGTGGAAATTTCAGGGCATTTATGGCATTAATTAAAACTCGTAGATTTGGTCCTATGTTGTAGTTTTCGTGAGCTATAGCACACAGTTTGGGTGTCTGGGACAATTTCATGTGCATTTCTGTCATTCATTAAAACTCATAGATTTGGACCTTTCTCGCAGTTTTGGTGAGCTATAGCACACAGTTTGGGGGTCCAGGGAAAATTTGCTGGGCATCTTAGCATTAAAACTCGTTGATTTGGTCCTATCTCGCGTTTGTGTGAGCTATAGTACACTGTTTGGGGGGCCCGGGGACAATTTCAAGGGCATTTTTGGCATTCATTAAATCGTTGATTTGGTCCTATGTTGCGGTATTCGTGATATAGCACACTGTTTGGGTGTCCGTGGAAATTTCAGGGCATTTATGGCATTAATTAAAACTCGTAGATTTGGTCCTATGTTGTAGTTTTCGTGAGCTATAGCACACTTTGGGTGTCTGGGGACAATTTCATGTGCATTTACATTCATTAAAACTCATAGATTTGGACCTTTCTCGTTTTGTGAGCTATAGCACACTGTTTGGGGTCCGGGCAATTTGCTGGCATCTAGCGTTCATTAGAACTCGTTGATTTGGTCCTATCTCGCGTTTTGTGAGCTATAGTACACTGTTTGGGGGCCGGGACAATTTCAAGGGCATTTTGGCATTCATTAAAACTCGTTGATTTGGTTATGTTGCGGTATTCGTGAGGTATAGCACACTGTTTGGGTGTCCGTGGAAACTTTCAGGGCATTTATGGCATTAATTAAAACTCGTAGATTTGGTCCTATGTTGTAGTTTTCGTGAGCTATAGCACACAGTTTGGGTGTCTGGGACAATTTCATGTGCATTTCTGTCATTCATTAAAACTCATAGATTTGGACCTTTCTCGCAGTTTTGGTGAGCTATAGCACACTGTTTGGGGTCCGGGGACAATTTGCTGGGCATCTTAGCATTCATTAGAACTCGTTGATTTGGTCCTATCTCGCGTTTGTGAGCTATAGTACACTGTTTGGGGGCCGGGACAATTTCAAGGGCATTTTGGCATTCATTAAAACTCGTTGATTTGGTCCTATGTTGCGGTATTCGTGAGTATAGCACACTGTTTGGGTGTCCGTGGAAATTTCAGGGCATTTATGGCATTAATTAAAACTCGTATTTGGTCCTATGTTGTAGTTTTCGTGAGCTATAGCACACAGTTTGGGTGTCTGGGACAATTTCATGTGCATTTCTGTCATTCATTAAAACTCATAGATTTGGACCTTTCGCAGTTTTGGTGAGCTATAGCACACTGTTTGGGGTCCGGGACAATTTGCTGGGCATCTCTAGCGTTCATTAAACTCGTTGATTTGGTCCTATCTCGCGTTTGTGTGAGCTATAGTACACTGTTTGGGGCCGGGGACAATTTCAAGGGCATTTTTGGCATTCATTAAAACTCGTTGATTGGTCCTATGTTGCGGTATTCGTGAGCTATAGCACACTGTTTGGGTGTCCGTGGAAACTTTCAGGGCATTTATGGCATTAATTAAAACTCGTATTTGGTCCTATGTTGTAGTTTTCGTGAGCTATAGCACACAGTTTGGGTGTCTGGGGACAATTTCATGTGCATTTCTGTCATTCATTAAACTCATAGATTTGGACCTTTCTCGCAGTTTTGTGAGCTATAGCACACTGTTTGGGGTCCGGACAATTTGCTGGGCATCTTAGCATTCATTAAACTCGTTGATTTGGTCCTATCTCGCGTTTGTGTGAGCTATAGTACACTGTTTGGGGGCCGGGACAATTTCAAGGGCATTTTGGCATTCATTAAAACTCGTTGATTTGGTCCTATGTTGCGGTATTCATGAGCTATAGCACACTGTTTGGGTGTCCGTGGAAATTTCAGGGCATTTATGGCATTATTAAAACTCGTAGATTTGGTCCTATGTTGTAGTTTTCGTGAGCTATAGCACACAGTTTGGGTGTCTGGGACAATTTCATGTGCATTTGTCATTCATTAAAACTCATAGATTTGGACCTTTCTCGCAGTTTTGAGCTATAGCACACTGTTTGGGGGTCCGGGACAATTTCTGGGCATCTCTATTCATTAACTCGTTGATTTGGTCCTATCTCGCGTTTGTGTGAGCTATAGTACACTGTTTGGGGGCCGGGACAATTTCAAGGGCATTTTGGCATTCATTAAAACTCGTTGATTTGGTCCTATTTGCGGTATTCGTGAGCTATAGCACACTGTTTGGGTGTCCGTGGAAACTTTCAGGGCATTTATGGCATTAATTAAAACTCGTAGATTTGGTCCTATTTTAGTTTTCGTGAGCTATAGCACACAGTTTGGGTGTCTGGACAATTTCATGTGCATTTCTGTCATTCATTAAAACTCATAGATTTGGACCTTTTCGTTTTGGTGAGCTATAGCACACTGTTTGGGGTCCGGGGACAATTTCTGGGCATTCTATTCATTAAACTCGTTGATTTGGTCCTATCTCGTTTGTGTGAGCTATAGTACACTGTTTGGGGGCCGGGACAATTTCAAGGGCATTTTTGGCATTCATTAAAACTCGTTGATTGGTCCTTTGTATTCGTGAGCTATAGCACACTGTTTGGGTGTCCGTGGAAACTTTCAGGGCATTTATGGCATTAATTAAAACTCGTAGATTTGGTCCTATGTTAGTTTTCGTGAGCTATAGCACACAGTTTGGGTGTCTGGGACAATTTCATGTGCATTTCTGTCATTCATTAAAACTCATAGATTTGGACCTTTCTCGCAGTTTTGGTGAGCTATAGCACACTGTTTGGGGTGGGACAATTTGCTGGGCATTTAGCATTCATTAGAACTCGTTGATTTGGTCCTATCTCGTTTGTGTGAGCTATAGTACACTGTTTGGGGCCGGGACAATTTCAAGGGCATTTTGGCATTCATTAAAACTCGTGATTTGGTCCTATGTTGCGGTATTTGAGCTATAGCACACTGTTTGGGTGTCCGTGGAAATTTCAGGGCATTTATGGCATTAATTAAAACTCGTAGATTTGGTCCTATGTTGTAGTTTTCGTGAGCTATAGCACACAGTTTGGGTGTCTGGGACAATTTCATGTGCATTGTCATTCATTAAAACTCATAGATTTGGACCTTTCGCAGTTTTGTGAGCTATAGCACACTGTTTGGGGGGGACAATTGCTGGCATCTCTAGCATTCATTAAACTCGTTGATTTGGTCCTATCTCGCGTTTGTGTGAGCTATAGTACACTTTTGGGTCGGGACAATTTCAAGGGCATTTTGGCATTCATTAAAACTCGTTGATTTGGTCCTATGCGGTATTTGAGCTATAGCACACTGTTTGGGTGTCCGGGAAATTTCAGGGCATTTATGGCATTAATTAAAACTCGTAGATTTGGTCCTATGTTGTAGTTTCGTGAGCTACACACTTTTGGGTGTCTGGGACAATTTCATGTGCATTTCTGTCATTCATTAAAACTCATAGATTTGGACCTTTCTCGCAGTTTTGTGAGCTATAGCACACTGTTTGGGGTCCGGGGACAATTTGCTGGGCATCTCTAGCATTCATTAAACTCGTTGATTTGGTCCTATCTCGCGTTTGTGTGAGCTATAGTACACTGTTTGGGGCCGGGGACAATTTCAAGGGCATTTTTGGCATTCAAAAACTCGTTGATTTGGTCCTATGTTGCGGTATTCGTGAGTATAGCACACTGTTTGGGTGTCCGTGGAAACTTTCAGGGGCATTTATGGCATTAATTAAAACTCGTAGATTTGGTCCTATGTTTAGTTTTCGTGAGCTATAGCACACAGTTTGGGTGTCTGGGACAATTTCATGCATTTCTGCATTCATTAAAACTCATAGATTTGGACCTTTCTCGCAGTTTTGGTGAGCTATAGCACACTGTTTGGGGGTCCGGGACAATTTGCTGGGCATCTTAGTTCATTAAAACTCGTTGATTTGGTCCTATCTCGCGTTTGTGAGCTATAGTACACTGTTTGGGGCCGGGACAATTTCAAGGGCATTTTTGGCATTCATTAAAACTCGTTATTTGGTCCTATGTTGCGGTTTGAGCTATAGCACACTGTTTGGGTGTCCGTGGAAACTTTCAGGGCATTTGGCATTAATTAAAACTCGTAGATTTGGTCCTATGTTGTAGTTTTCGTGAGCTATAGCACACTTTGGGTCTGGACAATTTCATGTGCATTTGTCATTCATTAAAACTCATAGATTTGGACCTTTCTCGCAGTTTTGTGAGCTATAGCACACTTTTGGGTCCGGGACAATTTGTGGGCATCTCTAGCGTTCATTAAAACTCGTTGATTTGGTCCTCTCGCGTTTGTGTGAGCTATAGTACACTGTTTGGGGCCGGGACAATTTCAAGGGCATTTTTGGCATTCATTAAAACTCGTTATTTGGTCCTATGTTGGTATTGATAGCACACTGTTTGGGTGTCCGAAACTTTCAGGGCATTTATGGCATTAATTAAAACTCGTAGATTGGTCCTGTTGTAGTTTTCGTGAGCTATAGCACACAGTTTGGGTGTCTGGGACAATTTCATGTGCATTTCTGTCATTCATTAAAACTCATAGATTTGGACCTTTCTCGCAGTTTTGGTGAGCTATAACACACTGTTTGGGGTCCGGGACAATTTGTGGGCATTTAGCATTCATTAGAACTCGTTGATTTGGTCCTATCTCGCGTTTGTGTGAGCTATAGTACACTGTTTGGGGCCGGGGACAATTTCAAGGGCATTTTTGGCATTCATTAAAACTCGTTGATTTGGTCTGTTGCGTATTTGTATAGCACACTGTTTGGGTGTCCGTGGAAATTTCAGGGCATTTATGGCATTAATTAAAACTCGTAGATTTGGTCCTATGTTGTAGTTTGTGAGCTATAGCACACATTTGGGTCTGGGGACAATTTCATGTGCATTTCTGTCATTCATTAAAACTCATAGATTTGGACCTTTCTCGCGTTTTGTGAGCTATAGCACACTGTTTGGGGTCCGGGACAATTTGCTGGCATCTCATTCAAAAACTCGTTGATTTGGTCCTATCTCGCGGTTTGTGAGCTATAGTACACTGTTTGGGGCCGGGACAATTTCAAGGGCATTTTGGCATTCATTAAAACTCGTTGATTTGGTCCTATGTTGCGGTATTTGAGATAGCACACTGTTTGGGTGTCCGTGGAAACTTTCAGGGCATTTGGCATTAATTAAAACTCGTAGATTTGGTCCTGTTGTAGTTTTCGTGAGCTATAGCACACAGTTTGGGTGTCTGGGACAATTTCATGTGCATTCTTCATTCATTAAAACTCATAGATTTGGACCTCTCGCAGTTTTGAGCTATAGCACACTGTTTGGGGTCCGGGACAATTTGCTGGGCATTCTAGCATTAGAACTCGTGATTTGGTCCTATCTCGCGTTTGTGTGAGCTATAGTACACTGTTTGGGGCCGGGGACAATTTCAAGGGCATTTTTGGCATTCATTAAAACTCGTAGATTTGGTCCTATGTTCGTATTGAGCTATAGCACACTGTTTGGGTGTCCGTGGAAACTTTCAGGGCATTTATGGCATTAATTAAAACTCGTAGATTTGGTCCTATGTTGTAGTTTTCGTGAGCTATAGCACACAGTTTGGGTGGGGACAATTTCATCATTTCTTTCATTAAAACTAGATTTGGACCTTTCTCGCAGTTTTGTGAGCTATAGCACACTGTTTGGGGTCCGGGACAATTTGCTGGGCATCTAGCATTCAGAACTCGTTGATTTGGTCCTATCTCGCGTTTGTGAGCTATAACTGTTTGGGCCGTGGACAATTCAAGGGCATTTTTGGCATTCATTAAAACTCGTTGATTTGGTCCTATGTTGCGGTATTCATGACTATAGCACACTGTTTGGGTGTCCGTGGAAACTTTCATGGGCATTTATGGCATTAATTAAAACTCGTAGATTTGGTCCTATGTTGTAGTTTTCGTGAGCTATAGCACACAGTTTGGGTGTGGGACAATTTCATGTGCATTTCTGTCATTCATTAAAACTCATAGATTTGGACCTTTCTCGCAGTTTGTGAGCTATAGCACACTGTTTGGGGGTCCGGGACAATTTGCTGGGCATTCTAGCATTCATTAGAACTCGTTGATTTGGTCCTATCTCGCGTTTGTGTGAGCTATAGTACACTGTTTGGGGCCCGTGGACAATTTCAAGGGCATTTTTGGCATTCATTAAAACTCGTTGATTTGGTCCTATGTTGGTATTTGAGTATAGCACACTGTTTGGGTGTCCGTGGAAACTTTCAGGGCATTATGGCATTAATTAAAACTCGTAGATTTGGTCCTTTGTTTGTGAGCTATAGCACACAGTTTGGGTGTGGGACAATTTCATGTGCATTTCTGTCATTCATTAAAACTCATAGATTTGGACCTTTCTCGCATTTTGTGAGCTATAGCACACTGTTTGGGGGTCCGGGACAATTTGCTGGGCATTCTAGCATTCATGAAATTTGGTCCTATCTCGCGTTTGTGTGAGCTATAGTACACTGTTTGGGGCCGGGGACAATTTCAAGGGCATTTTTGGCATTCATTAAAACTCGTTGATTTGGTCCTATGTTGCGGTATTCTGAGTATAGCACACTGTTTGGGTGTCCGTGGAAACTTTCATGGCATTTATGGCATTAATTAAAACTCGTAGATTTGGTCCTATGTTGTAGTTTTCGTGAGCTATAGCACACATTTGGGTGTGGGACAATTTCTGCATTTCTGTCATTCATTAAACTCGATTTGGACCTTTCTCGAGTTTTGTGAGCTATAGCACACTGTTTGGGGCCGGGACAATTTGCTGGGCATCTAGCGTTCATTAGAACTCGTTGATTTGGTCCTATCTCGCGGTTGTGTGAGCTATAGTACACTTTTGGGGCCGGGGACAATTTCAAGGGCATTTTTGGCATTCATTAAACTCGTTGATTGGTCCTATGTTGTATTCGAGCTATAGCACACTGTTTGGGTGTCCGGAAATTTCAGGGCATTTATGGCATTAATTAAAACTCGTAGATTTGGTCCTATGTTGTAGTTTTCGTGAGCTATAGCACACATTTGGGTGTGGGACAATTTCATGTGCATTTGTCATTCATTAAAACTCATAGATTTGGACCTTTCTCGCAGTTTGTGAGCTATAGCACACTGTTTGGGGGTCCGGGACAATTTCTGGGCATTCTAGCATTCATTAGAACTCGTTGATTTGGTCCTATCTCGCGGTTTGTGAGCTATAGTACACTGTTTGGGGCCGGGACAATTTCAAGGGCATTTTGGCATTCATTAAAACTCGTTGATTTGGTCCTATGTTGCGGTATTCGTGAGGTATAGCACACTGTTTGGGTGTCCGTGGAAACTTTCAGGGGCATTTGGCATTAATTAAAACTCGTAGATTTGGTCCTATGTTGTAGTTTTGTGAGCTATAGCACACAGTTTGGGTGTCTGGGACAATTTCATGTGCATTTCTGTCATTCATTAAAACATAGATTTGGACCTTTCTCGCAGTTTTGGTGAGCTATAGCACACTGTTTGGGGGTCCGGGACAATTTGCTGGGCATTTAGCATTCATTAGAACTCGTTGATTTGGTCCTATCTCGCGTTTGTGAGCTATAGTACACTGTTTGGGGGCCGGGGACAATTTCAAGGGCATTTTTGGCATTCATTAAAACTCGTTGATTTGGTCCTATGTTGCGGTTTCGTGAGCTATAGCACACTGTTTGGGTGTCCGTGGAAACTTTCAGGGCATTTATGGCATTAATTAAAACTCGTAGATTTGGTCCTATGTTGTAGTTTTCGTGAGCTATAGCACACAGTTTGGGTGTCTGGGGACAATTTCATGTGCATTTGTCATTCATTAAAACTCATAGATTTGGACCTTTCTGCAGTTTTGTGAGCTATAGCACACTGTTTGGGGGTCCGGGACAATTTCTGGGCATCTTAGCATTCATTAGAACTCGTATTTGGTCCTATCTCGCGTTTGTGTGAGCTATAGTACACTGTTTGGGGGCCGGGACAATTTCAAGGGCATTTTTGGCATTCATTAAAACTCGTGATTTGGTCCTATGTTGCGGTATTCGTGAGTATAGCACACTGTTTGGGTGTCCGTGGAAATTTCAGGGCATTTATGGCATTAATTAAACTCGTTTTGGTCCTATGTTGTAGTTTTGTGAGCTATAGCACATTTGGGTGTGGGACAATTTCATGTGCATTTCTGTCATTCATTAAAACATAGATTTGGACCTTTCTCGCAGTTTGTGAGCTATAGCACACTGTTTGGGGGTCCGGGGACAATTTGCTGGGCATCTCTAGCGTTCATTAAACTCGTTGATTTGGTCCTATCTCGCTTTGTGTGAGCTATAGTACACTTTTGGGGGCCCGGGACAATTTCAAGGGCATTTTTCATTCATTAAAACTCGTTGATTTGGTCCTATGTTGCGGTTTGTGAGCTATAGCACATGTTTGGGTGTCCGTGGAAACTTTCAGGGCATTTATGGCATTAATTAAAACTCGTAGATTTGGTCCTATGTTGTAGTTTTCGTGAGCTATAGCACACAGTTTGGGTGTCTGGGACAATTTCATGTGCATTGTCATTCATTAAAACTCATAGATTTGGACCTTTCTCGCAGTTTTGTGAGCTATAGCACACTGTTTGGGGTCCGGGACAATTTTGGCATCTATTCATTAAACTCGTATTTGGTCCTATCTCGTTTGTGTGAGCTATAGTACACTGTTTGGGGCCGGGACAATTTCAAGGGCATTTTTGGCATTCATTAAAACTCGTTGATTTGGTCCTATGTTGCGGTATTTGAGTATAGCACACTGTTTGGGTGTCCGTGGAAATTTGGGCATTTATGGCATTAATTAAAACTCGTAGATTTGGTCCTATGTTGTAGTTTTCGTGAGCTATAGCACACAGTTTGGGTGTCTGGGACAATTTCATGTGCATTGTCATTCATTAAAACTCATAGATTTGGACCTTTCTCGCAGTTTTGTGAGCTATAGCACACTGTTTGGGGGTCCGGGACAATTTGCTGGGCATCTAGCGTTCATTACTCGTTGATTTGGTCCTATCTCGCGTTTGTGTGAGCTATAGTACACTGTTTGGGGCCGTGGACAATTTCAAGGGCATTTTGGCATTCATTAAAACTCGTTGATTTGGTCCTATGTTGCGTATTCGAGTATAGCACACTGTTTGGGTGTCCGTGGAAACTTTCATGGGCATTTATGGCATTAATTAAAACTCGTAGATTTGGTCCTATGTTGTAGTTTTCGTGAGCTATAGCACACATTTGGGTGTCTGGGACAAATTTCATGTGCATTTGTCATTCATTAAAACTCATAGATTTGGACCTTTCTCGCAGTTTTGGTGAGCTATAGCACACTGTTTGGGGGTCCGGGACAATTTCTGGGCATTTAGCATTCATTAGAACTCGTTGATTTGGTCCTATCTCGCGTTTGTGTGAGCTATAGTACACTGTTTGGGGCCCAGGGACAATTTCAAGGGCATTTTTGGCATTCATTAAAACTCGTTGATTTGGTCCTATGTTGCGGTATTCGTGAGCTATAGCACACTGTTTGGGTGTCCGTGGAAATTCCAGGGCATTTATGGCATTAATTAAAACTCGTAGATTTGGTCCTATGTTGTAGTTTTCGTGAGCTATAGCACACAGTTTGGGTGTCTGGGGACAATTTCATGTGCATTTCTGTCATTCATTAAAACTCATAGATTTGGACCTTTCTCGCAGTTTTGTGAGCTATAGCACACTGTTTGGGGGTCCGGACAATTTGCTGGGCATCTTTTCAGAACTCGTTTTTGGTCCTATCTCGCGTTTGTGTGAGCTATAGTACACTGTTTGGGGCCGGGGACAATTTCAAGGGCATTTTTGGCATTCATTAAAACTCGTTGATTTGGTCCTATGTTGGTTTTGAGGTATAGCACACTGTTTGGGTGTCCGTGGAAATTTCAGGGGCATTTATGGCATTAATTAAAACTGTAGATTTGGTCCTATGTTGTATTTTCGTGAGCTATAGCACACAGTTTGGGTGTCTGGGACAATTTCATGTGCATTTATCATTCATTAAAACTCATAGATTTGGACCTTTCTCGCAGTTTTGTGAGCTATAGCACACTGTTTGGGGGTCCGGGACAATTTGGGGCATTTCATTAAACTCGTTGATTTGGTCCTATCTCGCGTTTGTGTGAGCTATAGTACATGTTTGGGGCCGGGGACAATTTCAAGGGCATTTTGGCATTCATTAAAACTCGTAGATTTGGTCCTGTTGCGGTATTGAGCTATAGCACACTGTTTGGGTGTCCGTGGAAATTTCAGGGGCATTTATGGCATTAATTAAAACTCGTAGATTTGGTCCTATGTTGTAGTTTTGTGAGCTATAGCACAGTTTGGGTGTCTGGGACAATTTCATGTGCATTTGTCATTCATTAAAACTCATAGATTTGGACTTTCTCGCAGTTTTGTGAGCTATAGCACACTGTTTGGGGGTCCGGGACAATTTGCTGGGCATCTTAGCGTTCATTAGAACTCGTTGATTTGGTCCTATCTCGCGTTTGTGAGAGCTATAGTACATGTTTGGGGGACAATTTCAAGGGCATTTTTGGCATTCATTAAAACTCGTTGATTTGGTCCTATGTTGCGGTATTCGAGTATAGCACACTGTTTGGGTGTCCGTGGAAATTTCAGGGCATTTATGGCATTAATTAACTCGTAGATTTGGTCCTATGTTGTAGTTTTCGTGAGCTATAGCACACATTTGGGTGTCTGGGACAATTTCATGTGCATTTCTGTCATTCATTAAAACTCATAGATTTGGACCTTTCTCGCAGTTTTGTGAGCTATAGCACACTGTTTGGGGGTCCGGGACAATTTGCTGGGCATCTCTAGCATTCATTAGAACTCGTTGATTTGGTCCTATCTCGCGTTTGTGTGAGCTATAGTACACTGTTTGGGGCCGGGGACAATTTCAAGGGCATTTTGGCATTCATTAAAACTCGTTTTTGTCTGTTGCGGTATTTGAGCTATAGCACACTGTTTGGGTGTCCGTGGAAACTTTCAGGGCATTTATGGCATTAATTAAAACTCGTAGATTTGGTCCTATGTTGTAGTTTTCGTGAGCTATAGCACACAGTTTGGGTGTCTGGGACAATTTCATGTGCATTGTCATTCATTAAAACTCATAGATTTGGACCTTCTCGCAGTTTTGAGCTATAGCACACTGTTTGGGGGTCGGGGACAATTTCTGGGCATCTCTAGCGTTCATTAGAACTCGTTGATTTGGTCCTATCTCGCGTTGTGTGAGCTATAACACTGTTTGGGGGCCGGGACAATTTCAAGGGCATTTTTGGCATTCATTAAAACTCGTTGATTTGGTCCTGTTGTATTCATGAGTATAGCACACTGTTTGGGTGTCCGTGGAAACTTTCAGGGCATTTATGGCATTAATTAAAACTCGTAGATTTGGTCCTATGTTGTAGTTTTCGTGAGCTATAGCACACTTTGGGTGTCTGGGACAATTTCATGTGCATTTCTGTCATTCACTCAGATTTGGACCTTTCTCGCAGTTTTGTGAGCTATAGCACACTGTTTGGGGGTCCGGGACAATTTCTGGGCATCTTAGCATTCATTAGAACTCGTTGATTTGGTCCTATCTCGCGGTTTGTGTGAGCTATAGTACACTGTTTGGGGCCGGGACAATTTCAAGGGCATTTTTGGCATTCATTAAAACTCGTTGATTTGGTCTATGTTGCGTATTCGTGAGGTATAGCACTGTTTGGGTGTCCGTGGAAACTTTCAGGGCATTTATGGCATTAATTAAAACTCGTAGATTTGGTCCTATGTAGTTTGTGAGCTATAGCACACAGTTTGGGTGTCTGGACAATTTCATGTGCATTTCTGTCATTCATTAAAACTCATAGATTTGACCTTTCTCGCAGTTTTGTGAGCTATAGCACACTGTTTGGGGTCCGGGACAATTTCTGGGCATCTCATTCATTAGAACTCGTTGATTTGGTCCTATCTCGCGTTTGTGTGAGCTATAGTACATGTTTGGGGCCCGGGACAATTTCAAGGGCATTTTTGGCATTCATTAAAACTCGTTTTTGGTCCTATGTTGCGGTATTCATGAGCTATAGCACACTGTTTGGGTGTCCGTGGAAATTCCATGGGCATTTATGGCATTAATTAAAACTCGTAGATTTGGTCCTATGTTGTAGTTTTGTGAGCTATAGCACACTGTTTGGGTGTCTGGGACAATTTCATGTGCATTTCTGTCATTCATTAAAACTCGATTTGGACCTTTCTCGCAGTTTTGGTGAGCTATAGCACACTGTTTGGGGTCCGGGACAATTTGGGGCATTATTCATTAGAACTCGATTTGGTCCTATCTCGCGGTTTGTGTGAGCTATAGTACACTGTTTGGGGGCCGGGACAATTTCAAGGGCATTTTGGCATTCATTAAAACTCGTATTTGGTCCTATGTTGCGGTATTTGAGCTATAGCACACTGTTTGGGTGTCCGTGGAAATTTCATGGGCATTTATGGCATTAATTAAAACTCGTAGATTTGGTCCTATGTTGTAGTTTTCGTGAGCTATAGCACACAGTTTGGGTGTCTGGGACAATTTCATGTGCATTTCTGTCATTCATTAAAACTCATAGATTTGGATTTCTCGCAGTTTTGAGCTATAGCACACTTTGGGGTCCGGGGACAATTTGCTGGGCATCTAGCGTTCATTAGAACTCGTTGATTTGGTCCTATCTCGGTTTGTGAGCTATAGTACACTGTTTGGGGTCCGGGACAATTTCAAGGGCATTTTGGCATTCATTAAAACTCGTTGATTTGGTCCTATGTTGCGGTATTCGTGAGGTATAGCACACTGTTTGTTCCGTGGAAACTTTCAGGGCATTTATGGCATTAATTAAAACTCGTAGATTTGGTCCTATGTTGTAGTTTTCGTGAGCTATAGCACAGTTTGGGTGTCTGGGACAATTTCATGTGCATTTCTGTCATTCATTAAAACTCATAGATTTGGACCTTTCTCGCAGTTTTGGTGAGCTATAGCACACTTTGGGGGTCCGGGACAATTTGCTGGGCATCTTAGCATTCATTAGAACTCGTTGATTTGGTCCTATCTCGCGTTTGTGAGCTATAGTACACTGTTTGGGGGCCGGGACAATTTCAAGGGCATTTTTGGCATTCATTAAAACTCGTATTTGGTCCTATGTTGCGGTTCGTGAGCTATAGCACACTGTTTGGGTGTCCGTGGAAACTTTCAGGGCATTTATGGCATTAATTAAAACTCGTAGATTTGGTCCTATGTTGTAGTTTTCGTGAGCTATAGCACACAGTTTGGGTGTCTGGGACAAATTTCATGTGCATTTCTGTCATTCATTAAAACTCATAGATTTGGACCTTTCTTTTTGTGAGCTATAGCACACTGTTTGGGGTCCGGGGACAATTTCTGGGCATCTAGCTTCATTAAACTCGTTGATTTGGTCCTATCTCGCGTTTGTGTGAGCTATAGTACACTGTTTGGGGCCGGGACAATTTCAAGGGCATTTTTGGCATTCATTAAAACTCGTTGATTTGGTCCTATGTTGGTTTTCGTGAGTATAGCACACTGTTTGGGTGTCCGTGGAAACTTTCATGGGCATTTATGGCATTAATTAAAACTGTAGATTTGGTCCTATGTTGTAGTTTTCGTGAGCTATAGCACACAGTTTGGGTGTCTGGGACAATTTCATGTGCATTTCTGTCATTCATTAAAACTCGATTTGGACCTTTCGCAGTTTGTGAGCTATAGCACACTGTTTGGGGGTCCGGGGACAATTTCTGGGCATTTAGCATTCATTAAACTCGTTGATTTGGTCCTATCTCGCGTTTTGTGAGCTATAGTACACTGTTTGGGGTCCGTGGACAATTTCAAGGGCATTTTGGCATTCAAAAAACTCGTTGATTTGGTCCTATGTTGCGGTATTCGAGCTATAGCACACTGTTTGGGTGTCGTGGAAACTTTCAGGCATTTATGGCATTAATTAAAACTCGTAGATTTGGTCCTATGTTGTTTTGTGAGCTATAGCACACAGTTTGGGTGGGGGACAATTTCATGTGCATTTCTCATTCATTAAAACTCATAGATTTGGACCTTTCTCGCAGTTTTGTGAGCTATAGCACACTTTTGGGGTCCGGGACAATTTCTGGGCATCTTGCATTCATTAAAACTCGTTGATTTGGTCCTATCTCGCGTTTGTGTGAGCTATAGTACACTGTTTGGGGCCGGGACAATTTCAAGGGCATTTTTCATTCATTAAAACTCGTTGATTTGGTCCTATGTTATTTGAGCTATAGCACATGTTTGGGTGTCCGTGGAAATTCCATGGGCATTTATGGCATTAATTAAAACTCGTAGATTTGGTCCTATGTTGTAGTTTTCGTGAGCTATAGCACACAGTTTGGGTGTCTGGGACAATTTCATGTGCATTTCTGTCATTCATTAAAACTCATAGATTTGGACCTTTCTCGCAGTTTTGGTGAGCTATAGCACACTTTTGGGGTCCGGGGACAATTTGCTGGCATCTTAGCATTAGAACTCGTTGATTTGGTCCTATCGCGGTTTGTGTGAGCTATAGTACACTGTTTGGGGGGGACAATTTCAAGGGCATTTTGGCATTCATTAAAACTCGTTGATTTGGTCCTATGTTGCGGTATTGTGAGCTATAGCACACTGTTTGGGTGTCCGTGGAAATTTGGGCATTTATGGCATTAATTAAAACTCGTAGATTTGGTCCTATGTTGTAGTTTCGTGAGCTATAGCACACATTTGGGTGTCTGGGACAATTTCATGTCATTCTGTCATTCATTAAAACTCATAGATTTGGACCTTTCTCGCAGTTTTGTGAGCTATAGCACACTATTTGGGGTCCGGGGACAATTTCTGGGCATCTTAGATTCATTAAAACTCGTTGATTTGGTCCTATCTCGCGTTTTGTGAGCTATAGTACACTGTTTGGGGGCCGGGACAATTTCAAGGGCATTTTGGCATTCATTAAAACTCGTGATTTGGTCCTATGTTGCGGTATTCGTGAGCTATAGCACACTGTTTGGGTGTCCGTGGAAATTCATGGCATTTATGGCATTAATTAAAACTCGTAGATTTGGTCCTATGTTGTAGTTTTCGTGAGCTATAGCACATTTGGGTGTCTGGGACAATTTCATGTGCATTTGTCATTCATTAAAACTCATAGATTTGGACCTTTCTCGCAGTTTTGGTGAGCTATAGCACACTATTTGGGGGTCCGGGGACAATTTCTGGGCATCTTAGCATTCATTAGAACTCGTTGATTTGGTCCTATCTCGCGTTTGTGAGCTATAGTACACTGTTTGGGGGCCGGGACAATTTCAAGGGCATTTTTGGCATTCATTAAAACTCGTTGATTTGGTCCTATGTTGCGGTATTCGAGCTATAGCACTGTTTGGGTGTCCGTGGAAATTTCATGGGCATTTATGGCATTAATTAAAACTCGTAGATTTGGTCCTATGTTGTAGTTTTGTGAGCTATAGCACAGTTTGGGTGTCTGGGACAATTTCATGTGCATTTCTGTCATTCATTAAAACTCATAGATTTGGACCTTTCTCGCAGTTTGGTGAGCTATAGCACACTTTTGGGGTCGGGACAATTTGCTGGCATTTAGTTCATTAGAACTCGTTGATTTGGTCCTATCTCGCGGTTTGTGTGAGCTATAGTACACTGTTTGGGGTCCGTGGACAATTTCAAGGGCATTTTGGCATTCATTAAAACTCGTTGATTTTATGTTGTATTCGTGAGCTATAGCACACTGTTTGGGTGTCCGTGGAAATTTCAGGGCATTTATGGCATTAATTAAAACTCGTAGATTTGGTCCTATGTTGTAGTTTTTGTGAGCTATAGCACACTTTGGGTGTCTGGGACAATTTCATGTGCATTTCTGTCATTCATTAAAACTCATAGATTTGGATTTCTCTCGCAGTTTTGTGAGCTATAGCACACTGTTTGGGGTCCGGGGACAATTTGGGCATTCTAGCGTTCATTAGAACTCGTTGATTTGGTCCTATCTGCGTTTGTGTGAGCTATAGTACA
>JAPCYS010003319.1:0-82201 GCA_028641055.1 Alopecurus myosuroides | reverse complement strand
TCAAATGGGTATTTTCATACTTGCTCTGTTTACAACTTTTGGAATAAAATAACAAATAAAAACAACCATTTTATTCCTGTTTTTCACTTATTAAATTGTTGGTTTTAATCAAACCAATATTCCAATCAATTAATTCAAATCATTAATTCTAAATCATTTTCCAATTCAAACCAATCCTTAAAAGTCAGTACCTTTTGAAACCATAAAACTCACACACAATTGCCCTCCTTAAATCATTTTAAAAACCCTAGGGGTACCCTATCTAAATGCATGTTTTCTTAATGGTTTATTAATATTAAAAATATCCCAAATTTGGTTTCAAACACAAACTACCATTTTAAATCTCAATTTTTGAAATCCAAAGCTGGAATGTGGTTTCTAATTACCTAAATAACTTAACTATTTTTTTCTGGAATTTTTTTCTTAAATAAAACCTTAACATTTTCTTCCAAAAGCAAATGCTACAAAAAAAAAAAACAAAAAAAAAAGCAGCTAAACTGCAGCGCGCGCGCAACAGATAAGCAGCCCAGCCCGCTAAGCCTACGCGCGCGCGCGACCCAACCCAGCTAAACCCCGCGATACCGCTTCGAGATGCGTGCCCATCTTCTTTCTGAAGTACGGCAGAGCATCCCGAGCGCCACCGCGACACCCCCGCGCGACTCCGGCGGCCCCGTCGCTCTCCCGTGCCTTTAAGTAGCCCCTAGCCCCCTGGAAGCAACCCTAGCGCCTAGGGTTCCTCCTCCACCTCTTGTCCGCCGTCAATCGCCTCTTCCTCGTCGAGCTCCCCATCTCTGCAACTCGTCACCGCCGGCGAGCTTCTGAACCTCGACATGGCGCCACCCACCTAGGCCATCACCTCCTTGTCCATCTACGGGAATCAAAACTCCATCACACCCTCTACCCCTTGGACACCAGAGAGCCGCACGGTGAGCTTCCGATCGACGACGCCGTCCTCTTCTTTTTCTCCGGCCACCGTGCGCCACGTTTCTGAACCCGAGTAGTTCGTCGCCGTTGTAGGGCCCCTTGACGGCGCTTGAGCACGGGAACCTCACCGCCACCGTCCCCTCTACACGTTGAACACCAGAGCACGCGAGGAGAAGCACCAGGTCCTCGCCGCCGTCCTCGTCCCCTCCGCGGCAGTCCTCTGTCGTCAGAACGACCACCTGCACCATGGTGAGCTCCACCGTTCCCCTTCCCTCTCCCCCTCTGTCACTTGCGCAAGATCGCGTCCCCGTTTCTGCACGCGTTCAACCACACGAGCCACAGCACGGCAGCCTCCACGTCCCCTCGTCGCCGGCGAGTTTCTGTTCTGACGAAACGAGCAAACGTTTGCTCGTAAGGTTTCAGTCTTGGCACAAACTGAACCTTAACCTGTTTCAGTTCCCCTTACTGTCAAACAACGCATCGCAGCGCAGCTGGTGGCGCGCTCTCTGAATCTGGCGCAGGGCACGGGTTCGAGGCCTGAGCGCCCCAACACTTTTTTGCTCTTTTTCTTCCACAGCAGCGCGAGCAGGCCCACTGTCAGCGACCCCCGTGGCCACGCAAGCGTTGCGCAGTGCCACGCTGGCCACTGGCCCACTGCGCAGTGGCAGTGTGTAGGGTGAACCTGAGTAACAAAAGGATTTCTGCGTATTTCCAAAATTCCAAATTTCTTTGTAAATAACAGAATTCAAACAAAACTTTGAAATTCAATATCTTTTGTTTTATAATTCCAATAAATACAAACTTTATATGATTTCTGATCCAAATTTCCTAAACTTTCCAAATATCCAATTTGTGTACTGTTTTGGTAACTTCAAAATGCATTTAAAATTCAAATTTGAATAATTCAAATGTAATTTACAATAAATCATAAATAATTCATACTATTTCCAAATAATACAAATAAAATATGTTTTTCACACCTTTTTGAATGTTCTATTCCAATAATAAATTTGTTTCATTGTTTGAATAATTTAAATTAGCTAAATAATTTAATACTTGTTTAATTCAATTAAAATTGATAAAATCATAACTTGCTTAATATAAAATATTTTTGAACATGCAAATTATGTTTTCAAACCACCAAAGTGTGAACTTTTCAAATGTGAATTTGATTTTATGGTTTGAACAAATACAATTCAATTAATATTTAAGCTTGTTTTAAATTCAATTACAACTTGTTTAATATTGTTTTACTTCATAATAAATTCATCCTAATCAAATTTCAAAATGTGAACATGTAATCCAACTAAAATTTGATGTTCTTTTCAAATATAAACTTTGCTAATTGTTTTGCACACTTTAAATTGGTGAAAACAATAATTGTATGTGTGGCATGTTTAAGTAACCAAAATTTTCCAAACTTAATAAATAAGTTCTAAACTTGTTTTATTTCTTTTCCCTTGCATCTATCATTGTTATCTATTGTTAGTTGTTGTTATCTTGTCATCATCATCATGCATGCATCATGATAACAACTATCACCTAATAAATAATTGTAAATCATTTGTTCCACTTATTTCAATGAATCCTTTTCCATATGCAACCCTTGCATATGGTCCATTTAATTTGTGCTATCTTGTTAGTCAATTTATTTTGATGCAACTATTAAATTGTCATGCATCATCTTGATTGTGCACAATGCCATGAACATGATTGTTTACATTCCTGTTTTGTTTGTTTGCTTCTTCTCGAATAGACGACGACGTTGAGGCAGACGACCTTTACAGCACCCCTTCTGAGGATCTAGCTCAGTACCCGGCTGATCAGTTTGCAGGCAAGTTATCACTCACATGAACCATTGTGTTCCTTTCAACCCTGGTTACCGATACTTTCCGTTGTCTTTACTTGCTAGCCTTAGTGGTAGATGTTTCTGTTACGAACCTATCACATGAATCCTTTAACCCATGATATTGCCTCATCACCCCTCCTACAACCCATTGATTGAGCCAGTGTCTTACTAGCATGCTTAAGTTGTTTTGCTCGAGTCTGTTACCTCGTTACTTTCAGTTATTATATCTTTATCATGTTCTGGGGGCTCGATGTTTAATCCATCAATCAATCATGCTAATGTTATTACTGTTAATAATAATTTGATGATAAGGCACCGGCAGGAGGCCCATGAGAGGTTTTGAGGCCTGCTAGTGTCGACCCTAATAGGAAAAGGGTCTTGTCTACTGATCCATGATGAGCGCACTACCCGCATGTGGGAAGCGAGTATGGGCGCTGTAACACCCCTATTTTTAAGCCCTTGTTTAATATTAAATTAGCAAGCCTCTTAAGACTTTTGTAAGACAATTAAGTGGACAACATGTTTGTGTAGTCATGTGTATCTACGCAATATAAGTGGTGTGTTTCTTTTCACTCATTTGAGGATTTTTCCTGATGATTGATTATTGGCTGCCTGATGTTTTTCAACTGGAAACCCTAAGAAATTTCTTCTCAAAGCTTGGGGAATGCTTGATTCACTCATGATAGCATTATTTAGTCATGTCTTGACCAAGGAAAACACTTTGGTGGGATTTAAATAGCTTTGGGAATTTATTTCCTATTTAAACTTTTAGCAGAAAAACAACATGACTAGCTGTTTTCCACACTTGTTTTCAAGAATCAAACATATTTGATTTGTTGTTTTCTTGTGGTATTATGGTTGAACATGTTATGTAGTACAACTATATGCCACTGGTTTAAATTTAGCACTTGGAAAACAATCTAATCCATGATTGTTTTCCTAGTATAAAAATATTGAAAAACCATTTCTATTTGGAAAACAGAAACATAGCCTTTTTGGGCAGATGTTCAGAAGGTTAACCAACTCTTTTTCTTGTGAACTTGTTGTTTTCTCAAACTAGAAGTACATATAACAATTGGCAACTTGAATTTCCAAAATCCAAGTTCAATTGCCCAATCAAACAGAAGCAAACTTTTGCTTCAAACCCTGTTTTTCAACACTTAGTGAAATTTTCACTAAGTTTTTCTGAATTTTCTGAAACTGTTTTTGAACAGAACTTTGGAGATGTTTTTCTTGAGCTACACTTGATCTTTTTGTGTGGTATTTGGTTCTAATTACTCACCTAGGATCCCTCTGTATTTTCCTTGTGCACATGCCCGTGGTGCCTTAGACAAGAAGGAAGGAGGAGGGAAAGTAGGCTCGGGTAGGAGGGGGGTGGCAGATGGCATGGCCTAAACTCCCATGTCTCTCCACCCTAGCCCCACTGTGGTGACTAGTGATGTTAGGCACCGCCCCTGGCTCGAGAGGGAACGAGAAAACGGCCCCCCTCTCAGCTTGCCACACGCGCACACACTTGTGCACCGAGAGCACCCACGAGGGCCCCGTGCTACAAAGCCCCAACGGCCTGCCGTTTCGCCACAGTCATCCGCCACCATCCACTCCTCCACCCACGAGAAATCAGGCCGTGCCTCGCCGTGTGCGAGGGCACGGGCAATTTTCCCGCCGGCCACCGCACGATCCACCGAAGGAATTCGAACAACCCGTGCGTGAGCTCGCATTCTTGCACGCACGATTCCCGTACCCTTGGCCACCTCCCTGACATCTCCGCGGTCTTTCGTGCAGGGAACCCGAGCCGTGCCGCCGTGTCCGCCGTGCCGCCGCGGAGAGGAGCTCGCGTCGGGGAAACGAACGCCGCCACCACCGCGCCCCAGCCTCCCACGACCCCACCGCCCCACGCGTCGCTCCACGGGCCCTAGGTGAGCACCCTGCCCGCCCCGTGCCCGAGGTGTTCGACGCGTTGTCGCGGTAGGCAGAGGAGAAGAAAAGCGGACCGTTGATCGCAAGATCAAGGCCACGCTTGAACGGCGGTTTCCCGCGTCCCCCGCCCCGCGCGCGCGCGCCTGGGCTGGCCTAGGTCCTAGCTGGGCCACGCGCAGCGAATCGGGCCCATCTGGGCTAGCCCCTGTTAATTTAAATCAAATTTTTTTTGCAGATTCATACCTGTTAGCTTTTGGCCTAGGAAAAATAGCAAACGATTTTATTTGGCCTTTGCCAATTTTGTACATGTAGCCAAACAAAATCACAACCACCTCCCTTTGGCAGAATAATGTTTTGACTTTTATTTATTTTTCTATAGCCATTTTGCCAGACAGTACCATTAAAATGGAAATGAATAGAACTTCAAAAATACAAAACATTTTTGAGCAAACTCAACTGTTTTGGAAAGCCCTTATCAATACCTACCTTTAGAATTTTAGTTTGCATCCAGGAGAGTTACCATTTGGAAATGCCATCCATTTTGGTAAAACATCAGTGAGCTATTCCAAGAATTTTAGGGGGAGTTTGAGACATTATTTTTGAGTGGGACCAATTGGAGAGGCTTTGTATTGTTAAGTACTATCACATCCTAGAAGGATTTAATTTTTGGAGCCATAAAAAAATTAGGGAGACAGAACAAGTTTTAGCACTTTTCTGCCTAATTTTTAATTCCTAGATCTTGTTTTATATGATCTTTTGTGATGCATTATTGTTTTCTTGTTTGTAATGTTGTTTTCTAGTGTTTTGGTTTCCAAGATGTATGAACATGTTAGATGAATGGTTGAGTGGTAGAATTTTTAGAATTATTTCCATGCATATCTTGCTCATAGCTTATTTTCTATCTAGATTTTTGAGTAGATTTTTAGGTATCAAGGCCTTTTTGCTAGATTAATTTTCATGGAACCAGTACCATTTTGGTACTGTTATTTTGGTTACACACCTCTGGTTACTTGGTGCTTGTGTTTAGAATAGATTTAATAGCATTGCTTAAGGTCTAGATTTCCTACTAGATTATTCATGCATCCTTTTGTTTTGTTTTCCACTAAGGAAAAATATGTTTCTTTGTGGTTGAAAACAGAGGATGAAATGTCCTTGTGGCATTGTTATCCTTGTGTTTTCACCTCTGTTAATTTTCCCTCAAGTATTGGAAATTGCTTGAGTATCATTTGGGTGCCTAGATTTAATTCCCTCACATGTGTAGCAATTTTAGTCTAGTTTTTCCTTGAATAGCTAGACTTATTATTTTGTTTTGGGATCCAGTAGCATTTGGTACTGATTATAGGAGTATTTTACCTCTGTTAGTTTGCACACTTGTGCCTAAAATTAACAAGTGAAGTATAAACTAGTCTAGTATTTTTTTCCCAAGTTTCTACTAGTATGAGTAGGAGTTTGTGGGACTAGTTTGTTTGTTTTGAGCATTTTTAGAAATGTGACCAGAGGCTTATTAACCTCTTTATGAGCATTATGCTAGTGGAACACCCACTGGTATTTTTGCATCATGGTGGAAAAAGAGCTTGACTTATTGTCATAAGCTTTTTCACCACTTGCATATTTTAGCTTATATTTTGTGTTTGCCATAGAGAATATTGGGGGAGTTTTTAGACATCAAATTGTGTTTTATGTGACACCCTACTGTCTATTAACATGGATTTACCCCACTGGTCCATGATGCTCTTGACTTAAAATCATTAAGTTTCACCACACATAAACACTAGGAAAAAGCAGATTTTTCCACTGTGGTTTTCTTGTCAATTTTCTTAAGGGAAATTGAATGTCTTGAGTGTTACATTTTAATTGCTTGCTGTATGTATCACTTGTAGCATTGTTTGTCTTGGTTGGCTCTGAAAGTGTGCCTTTATTTCTTTTTACGACGTTAGAAAACGAGGAGGAAGGATTTGCTGAAGAAGGGTATTGCAACTCCTGTTACTTTCAGGACCAGGACCATCACTTGTACCAAGGCAAGCCATCCTAATGCTTGCTGTATAAATACTTATCATTATCTATCATGCATGCTTTTCACTTCTGAAGTTTTCACAAAACTATACTCTCAAAACTATTTTTGTTGTGAATACTACTACTATTAATATTATTAGAAGAAGGAATCATAATAATAGTCAACTTGGTATTTGCCAAGCCCTTAGCCACTAAATGGTATATAATACCATCCACAAATTAAAACTTGGGTTCTTAAATGAACAAATAAAATGTGTTTTTGTAAACAAATGCCTTATGAAGGAAAAACCCCGGAGAAGGGTGAGACCCTGTCTACCGGAAGAATGCCATGAAGGGAAATTTTTGAGAAAGGTTTACAAAAGACACATAACCTAGTCTTCGCTGGACAACCATTATCGTACTGCCACTTTACCCCAATATGGGTAGGGGCTTGATTAAAAACTTGTTATGGTTAGTGTGTGAGCTATCTCAAAGTGCTATAGAGGATTGGATCCTCCGAACCGAAGTGTCGCTAGGAGTGAGCAGACGGGACATCTAAAGTGTGGGATTAATTTTCCCTCCGGATGCAGCAGTTGGGTCTCCTGTCTGGGCGGTGTGTGACACGGCTTGCCGGGGAGGGGTAACCCCAATTGAAGAGATAGTCATGTTCTAGCTTGTACATAGTGGATAGTCAAGATCAGTTATCTGATGTTCCCATAGGTTGGGAATAGTCCATGGTTGTTTCATGGCGGATTCTGGATCTAGTGGAAGTGTGTACTCCTCTGCAGAGTAAAACTATTTCGAGATAGCCGCGTCCTCGGATATGGACGGTTGAATGGCCATGTAGCTAGTATTGTGTCAACTTTTCAAAAAGAGGTTTTTGAAAGACGGCTTTGTACCTGCGAGGTACTATGAAGGAATGATTTGGTATCTGCGAGATACTGATGAGAAGGAAACTATTACTAGAAGTTTCTGAAAAGAAAACTCTTTCAAAAGACTTATAAAACCTCCAAGATATGTGATATCTACGAGAGAAAAACTACATTATTTTACCTGATTTATCCATAAAGGACTAAACTTGAAGAATCAACCATGATAAATCTTTTATCTGTCATGGGTAGCTGAACCATATGTATGGCCTACCCACTCCACCAAATAAGCATGTATGCATTATTGTAAGCTCATAAAGGATGTCTTGTTGAGTACATTCAAATGTACTCATTTGGTTTCGCCCCTGGTATCTACTTATCAGACTATGAGGAGCCACCCAGGAGGAGTTCTATGAGGAGGAGTTCTACGCTGATGGCCCTGCGAGTTAGGATCGTCTCCCAGTCAGCAGCCTGTAGGATGAGGCGTGACTCGGGTTCTACTACGCTATGCTTATCGTCTTCCGCTGTTTTTATTTGAATGTCTGTCCTGTGTGACAGTTATCAAGAACTTGGTCATGTGACCATTTATGTAAGACTCTATTATTCGTGTAATGGATGATGTATTCTGTATGCCAACTACGTATTGTTCACAACTGGTTATTCTGGGATTGTGAATGAATGCATATGATTCTGAACCTTCCGGTTTGGGGCCTCTACAAAGTTGGTATCAGAGCCATCCTGACTCTAGGAGACCTTAGTTAGCATGGAAGTTAGTGTATACTCCAAAAATATAAGTTATAAATACAAAAAAAGATTGGATATATGGACTATGTATAAAAATATTCCCTACATCCCACCACCTCTCTGTGTCAAACTCTACTTGCATTAAGATTGTTCTTTGCATAAACTTTAAAACTTTGCACACTGTGATCTCACTTAAACTATACTTAAAATTTTGTGTAGATGGACGTGGTCATCACCGAGGCTTTCCAGTTGGGACGTCCACGTGGCGAGACTTTCCTTTTCGAGGAGAGGCTAGTAGCTATGGCTACTGTGTTGGGACGCCCACTTCCGGAGCTGCGAGGAGGTCTAGTTGACGGTGCACCTCTGGAGGGAGACTGGTACGCGGAGGTCACTATCCGTGCACCTCTGGCTAGCCCGACAGTAGAGGCCTACGTCTTTCGTGCTGTTGATCGTTCTTGGACCGAGGCAGCCGTGCGGGTGATTCAGGAGTCAGTGGCACGACTGGCACACATTGGGGAGTACATGTTCATCGGTTCCCGGTTCGAGTTGATTGGGAGGCGCGATGAGGAGGGCATTCCCACTTCCTGTCGAGCCAGACATACCACTGTTGGTCCTCACTTGGACGAGATGGAGATTCTGTTGTACCGCACTCAGCACAGGTTGGACGATCAGCGACTCGCGCACCACCTTGGCACATTGGTGCACCACACATTGATAGCCGAGACTGACGAGCTGAGGGCTGAGCTTCAGGACAGCCAGGAGGAGAGTGGAGCACTAGCACAGCAGTTGTCTCAGTTGAGGGATGAGTTGGAGGCCGCCACCGCGAGGAGCCGTGCCTTGGAGAGACAGCTGCGGCCACCCGACTGAGCCGTGCTCGTCTCACCAGCAGGGTGACGGCTCTGGAGGGGGCTAACTCAGTTCTGCACACTAGGCTTCACATAGCTCGTGACGCATAGCCGCGAGAGACTTTGCCATAGAGGAGCTTGAGGAGGGCGCAGAGCTCAGCAGGGAGATTGAGGAGCTCCTGCCAGTAGAGGATGTTCCGTCTGACTTGGAGGGATGGATATGAGTGAGGCTAGCGAGCAGGAAGATGATGACCTGCTTGGCGAGGAGGAGGAGGAGGACCCTGAGGAGCGTATCTTCGAGGTTGGGGACAGTGACGACTCTGTGTAGTCACAACCTCCTCACCCTTAGCACTTGATGCTGGTCTAGATGCTAGATAAGTATGCTAGATCGTTTTGCTAGTAGTCCTTGCGATGACCCCACCAATCGCACCCCTTGTAGCTCGATGAAGCCTTCCTTGTAAGATATGGCTTGTAATGTGTGTGTGTAATGTCAAAGACTCTGTTTAAGTTGTGTGATGAATGGAATGTTCTGCTTGTTTCCTTGATGATTGTCACTATTTCGCGTTCTTTTCATCCATGTTTGTGACTGCCCCGCTCTTGTTTTTGAAACATATCACTCGTATTCCTTTTTCTTATGTTAAAGGTACTGGGTTTTCAAAAACAAGAATATACTTCTAAAACTTACACATGTTTTCACTTCAGAATGGCACCTCGTCGCGAACCCCCACCGCCACCACCACCCACAGTGGAGGCGTTGTTGGCCCTGCTGATGGAAGATCGCCAGGCCAGCCGAGATGAGAGTGCAGCTACCATTACCGCTCTGCAACAACTAGCTGCTGCCGCCAACAATAATGGCAATGGCAATGGCAATGGCAATGGTGCTCGCTCGAGACTGAGAGACTTTCAGCACACCAACCCTCCAGTCTTCACTAGGATTGTGGAGCCTCTCGATGCTGACGACTGGCTCCGCACCATTGCAAACAAACTGGAGGTTGCATCAGTTGAGGAAAATGATAAGGTCCTATTTGCCTCCCATTTTCTTGCTGGTCCTGCCAGGACTTGGTGGGAGACTACACGTGAGACTGTTGCTGCTGGTCACGTGTTCAACTGGGAGGATTTCTCTGCGAGGTTCCGCAAGTATCACATTCCCCAAGGAATGATGACACTTATGCGTGAGAAATTTCTGAAGCTAAGGCAGGGAAGTATGCCTGTGTCTGAATACTGGGAGAATTTCACTACTCTGTCCAGGTATGCACAGGATGATATCAATACTGATGCTAAGAAGAGGGAGAGGTTCTTAAATGGGCTGGATGATGAGCTCCAGTGCGCTCTAGTGGTGGTTCCATTCCAGGACTTGGAGACCCTTGCAAATGCCGCTATGGTACTGGAGCACAAGCGGAAATCTGCTGATGATAACCGCAAGAGGAAGATGACCGTGCATGGAGGACCTAGTGCTCAAAGGACTCGCAACACTCCGTATGCAAGGCCACCATCCCACAAGGCGCCTGCTTATGCACCCCGCCCAACCACAACTATGCACCAAGGCCCAACAACTACAACCCCAACTATGCACCAAAGTACGGAGGAAATAGCTATGGTGGTAACCATGGTAATCATTCTGGGAATAATCATGGAAACCGCTATGGAGGCAACAACAGTGGAAATGGGAACAACTCCAACAATGCTCCCAAACCTAACCCAAGCCCAAGGCCTTCTGGAGGTTGTTTTGCCTGCGGAAAGGAAGGTCACTTTGCTCGTGAGTGCCCTACCAAAGCTATGCCACAGCCCAGCCAACTGCAACCAAGATGAACCATGGTCCTTCCACTGGACGGCAGAATAGGATGAAGGGACACCTGAACCACGTCACTGCTGCAGAAGCTCAGGAGGCACCAGACATGGTGATGGGTACGTTTCCTGTCAACTCGGTGCCAGCCGCAGTACTGTTTGATTCTGGTGCATCACATTCTTTTGTCACAAAACCGTTTGCTGAGAAAAGTGGTATGAAGCATTCCCGTATGCACAACCCTATGTTAGTACAAATACCTGGGGATAGTACTAAAGCCAACTTAATTTGCAATGAAGTGCTAGTAGAAATACAAGGGAAAACTTTTCATGTTGATCTTATAGTGCTGGGGTCCAAGGGGATAGAAGTGGTACTCGGTATGAACTGGATGGCCAAGTATAAGGGGGTTATTGACTGCACTAAAGAAATCTATTGATATGATCTCTGAGGATGGGGAAAAGGTTGCGTACACTGCAACTAAACCCTCGTCACAAGTTCACTGCCACACTGGTATAGCCCACCCTAACCTTGAGGAAGTCCCGATCGTTTGCGAATACCCGGATGTTTTTCCTGAAGAGTTACCCGGTATGCCCCTGATCGGATATCGAGTTTGTGATCGAGTTAGTGCCCGGAACTGGACCCATAGCACAGAAGCCTATCGGATGAACCCAAAGGAATTAGATGAGTTGAAGACCCAGCTGGATGATATGTTGAGAAAAGGTTGATTCGCCCTAGTGCATCGCCATGGGGATCTCCGATCATTTTTGTGGAAAAACGGACGGTACCACTCGTTTATGTGTGGACTACCGCAAGTTGAATGATGTTACCATCAGAACAAATACCCGTTGCCCAAAATTGAAGACCTGTTTGACCAGCTGAATGGGGCCGTAATCTTCTCGAAGATCGACCTTCGGACTGGTTATCACCAATTGAAAGTCCGTGATACTGATATTCCCAAGACTGCTTTCACCACTCGTTACGGGCTGTATGAATACACCGTAATGTCCTTTGGTCTAACCAATGCCCCTGCCTATTTCATGAATCTCATGAATAAGGTATTCATGGATTTTCTAGACAAGTTTGTCGTGGTGTTTATTGACGACATTCTCATATATTCTCGGAGTGAGGAAGAACACGAAGAACATCTGAGAATTGTGCTCGGAACACTTCGTGAGCATCAATTGTATGCTAAGTTTAGTAAATGTCAATTCTGGTTGACGGAAGTCGGGTTTCTTGGACATGTAGTATCTGCGGGAGGAATATCTGTTGACCCTACTCTAGTTCAGTCTGTGGAGAAGTGTGCTGCTCCAACCAACCAGACTGAAGTCAGATCCTTTCTGGG
Organism: Alopecurus myosuroides; assembly: GCA_028641055.1. Classification (NCBI taxonomy): domain Eukaryota; kingdom Viridiplantae; phylum Streptophyta; class Magnoliopsida; order Poales; family Poaceae; genus Alopecurus; species Alopecurus myosuroides. The sequence continues at coordinate 69,936 of JAPCYS010003319.1, read as the reverse complement.
TTTGGCAGGATATTACCGCAAGTTTGTTCAGGGATTCTCGAGTATAGCCAGACCCCTCACCAGTTGCTCAAGAAGGATAGCAAGTTCCTATGGACGGACAAGTGTGAAGAGAGTTTCAATGAGTTTAAAACATCGACTTGTGACCGCTCCAATCCTTATTATGCCGGATATCACCAAGAATTTCGACGTATTGTGACGCTTCTAAGCTTGGTCTTGGAAGCGTACTTATGCAAGAAGGGAAAGTGATATCTTTCATCATATCCCGCCAGTTGAGACCCCACGAGTTGAATTACCCCACTCATGACTTAGAGCTTGCTGCTGTCGTGCATGCCCTCAAAACATGGCGACACTTTCTTATGGGAAGAAGAGTGGAAATTTACACGGATCATAAGAGTTTAAAGTATATCTTTACTCAACGTGAGCTCAACATGAGGCAGCGCCGCTGGATTGAGCTCATTAAAGATTATGATCTGAGTATTCATTATCACCCTGGGAAGGCAAATGTAGTTGCGGATGCTCTTAGTCGAGAGCCGGCCTCTCTAAATGCTATGATTTTAGTAAGGCAGCCCGAGTTGTGGAAAGAGCTTGACCAACTTGGCATTGAAGTGGTCAGCTATGGTATGTTGGACGCCATAGAACTTAAACCAACTCTGGTTGACCAAATCAAAGAGGCGCAGAAAGGCCAGAAAAGTATTGATGGTATTAAGGCCCCGCATGGAGAAGGAGAAGGTTGCTGGGTTTACTATCGATGCTGATGGGGGATTATGGTATGAAGGCCGTATTTGTGTTCCCTCTGAGTCTGATCTCAAGCAGACCATCATGGTCGAAGCTCATGAGACCATGTATTCTATCCATCCTGGAGGAACAAAGATGTATCAAGACCTGAAGGAGAGATTCTGGTGGCATGGAATGAAGCGAGAAATTGCTTCATTTGTAGCCAAGTGCCATGTCTGCCAGCAAGTAAAAGCTGGGCACCAGCGTCCCGCTGGCTTGCTCCAGCCGTTGCAAGTACCTGTTTGGAAATGGGACGAAGTAGGGATGGACTTCATCACAGGACTTCCTAGGTCCAGCCGAGGAAATGATTCTATATGGGTTGTCGTGGACAGGCCACGAAAGTTGCTCACTTTATTCCTGTCCGGACCACCTATCGTGGAGATCAGCTAGCTGATCTTTACATTTCTCGGATTGTCAGCCTGCACGGAGTCCCGAGCAGGATTGTGTCTGATCGAGGTACACAGTTCACATCCAGATTTTGGAAGAAGTTGCACGAGAGTTTGGGAACCAAATTAGCTTTTAGCACAGCCTATCACCCACAGACTGATGGACAGACAGAGCGTGTGAACCAAATTCTGGAAGACATGCTCCGTGCTTGTGTGTTGTCCTATGGAGTTAAATGGGAAGACTGTCTGCCTTTCGAAGAGTTTTCTTACAACAACAGTTATCAGTCTAGCTTGCAAATGGCCCCTTTTGAAGCACTGTATGGACGTAAATTCCGCACACCCCTAAATTGGACTGAGACTGGAGACAGTCAGGTTTTTGGTGTGGACACTTTGAAAGCTGCAGAAGAGCAGGTTCAGCTTATTCGGGAACGTTTAAAGACAGCTCAATCTCGTCAGAAGAGTTATGCTGACACGAAGCGTCGTGATGTCTCTTTCAGCATTGGAGATTTCGTGTACCTTCGTGTTACGCCACTCAAAGGGATGCAGCGTTTCCATGTCAAGGAAAGCTGGCACCCAGGTATATTGGCCCTTTTAAGATCTTGGCAAGTCGTGGCGAATTTTCTTATCAGTTAGAATTACCTGAGGAGCTATCTGCGTTTCACAATGTTTTCCATGTCATTGCTCCGGAAATGTCTGCAAGTACCTGAGAAGGATCTCTCGTATCAAGACATAGATTTCAGGACCATTGATATCAATGATGATTGACTTATCGTGATAGACCCCTGCGGGTTCTCGAGGAGATGTGCGCGCTACTAGGAGGCGTGCTATAAAATTCCTTAAGATTCAGTGGACGAATCATTCTGAGGAAGAAGCTACCTGGGAGCGTGAGGATGATATCAGGAAGGAGTTCCCTGATTTTCTTAAAGACTAGACCCGCTAATCTCGGGACGAGATTCTTTAAGGGGGGGAGATTTGTAACACCCCTTTTTAAGCCCTTTTTTAATATTAAATTAGCAAGCCTCTTAAGACTTTTGTAAGACAATTAAGTGGACAACATGTTTGTGTAGTCATGTGTATCTATGCAATATAAGTGGTGTGTTTCTTTTCACTCATTTGAGGATTTTTTCCTGATGATTGATTATTGGCTGCCTGATGTTTTTCAACTGGAAACCCTAAGAAATTTCTTCTCAAAGCTTGGGGAATGCTTGATTCACTCATGATAGCATTATTTAGTCATGCCTTGACCAAGAAAACACTTTGGTGGGGATTTAAATAGCTTTGGGAATTTATTTCCTATTTAAACTTTTAGCAGAAAAACAACATGACTAGCTGTTTTCCACACTTGTTTTCAAGAATCAAACATATTTGATTTGTTGTTTTCTTGTGGTATTATGGTTGAACATGTTATGTAGTAAACTATATGCCACTGGTTTAAATTTATCACTTGGAAAACAATCTAATCCATGATTGTTTTCCTAGTATAAAATATTGAAAAACCATTTCTATTTGGAAAACAGAAACATAGCCTTTTGGGCAGATGTGTTCAGAAGGTTAACCAACTCTTTTTCTTGTGAACTTGTTGTTTTCTCAAACTAGAAAGTACATATAACAATTGGCAACTTGAATTTCTAAAATCCAAGTTCAATTGCCCAATCAAACAGAAGCAAACTTTTGCTTCAAACCCCTGTTTTTTTCAACACTTAGTGAAATTTTCACTAAGCCTTTTTCTGAATTTTCTGAAAACTGTTTTTGAACAGAACTTGGAGATGATTTTTCTTGAGCTACACTTGATCTTTTTGTGTGGTATTTGGTTCTAATTACTCACCTAGGATCCCTCTGTATTTTCCTTGTGATCACATGCCCGAGAGGTGCCTTAGACAACAAGGAAGGAGGAGGGAAAGTAGGCTCGGGTAGGAGGGGGGTGGGAAGATGGCATGGCCTAAACTCCCATGTCTCTCCACCCTAGCCCCACTGTGGTGACTAGTGATGTTAGGCACCGCCCCTGGCTCGAGAGGGAACGAGAAAACGGCCCCCCATCCCTCAGCTTGCCACACGCGCACGCACACTTGTGCACCGAGAGCACCCACGAGGGCCCCGTTCCTACAAAGCCCCAACGGCCGTGCCGTTTCGCCACAGTCATCCGCCACCATCCACTCCTCCACCCACGAGAAATCAACCCGTGCCTCGCCGTGTGCGAGGAGCACGGGCATATTTTTCGCCGCCGGCCACCGCACGATCCACCGAAGGAATTCGAACAACCCCGTGCGTAAGAGCTCGGCATTCTTGCACGCACGAGTTCACCGTAGCCCTTGCCACCTCCCTGACATCATCCGCGGTGCATTTGATTGCAGGGGAACCCGAGCCATTGCCGCCGTGTCCGCTGTGCCGCCACGGAGAGGAGCTCGCAGTCGGGGAAACGAACGCCGCCACCACCTCTCCACCGGCCTCCCACGACCCCACCGCCACCACGCGCCGCTCCACAGCTGCCCTTGGTGAGCACCCTGCCCGCCCCATGTATGCCCGTAGGGTGTTCGACGCCGGTAGAGTCGCGGTAGGCCAGAGGAAGAAGACATAACGCGGACCGTTGATCGCAAGATCAACGGCCACGCTTGAACGGCCGGTTCCCGCGTCCCCCGCCCCCGCGCGCGCGCAGCCTGGGCTGGCCTAGGTCCTAGCTGGGCCACGCGCAGCGAATCGGGCCCATCTGGGCTAGCCCCTGTTAATTTAAATCAAATTTTTTTTGGCAGATTCATACCTGTTAGCTTTTGGCCTAGGAAAAATAGCAAACGATTTTATTTGGCCTTGCCAATTTTTGTACATGTAGCCAAACAAAATCACAACCACCTCCCTTTAGCAGAATAATGTTTTGACTTTTATTTATTTTTCGATAGCCATTTTGCCAGACAGTACCATTAAAATGGAAATGAATAGAACTTCAAAAATACAAAACATTTTTGAGCAAACACAACTGTTTTGGAAAGCCCTTATCAATACCTACCTTTAGAATTTTATTTTGCATCCAGGAGAGTTACCATTTGGAAATGCCATCCATTTTGGTAAAATATCAGTGAGCTATTACAAGAATTTTAGGGGGAGTTTGAGACATTATTTTTGAGTGGGACCAATTGGAGAAGCTTTGTATTGTTAAGTACTATCACATCCTAGAAGGATTTAATTTTTGCAGCCATAAAAAAAATTTGGGAGACAGAACAAGTTTTAGCACTTTTCTGCCTAATTTTTACTTCCTAGATCTTGTTTTGTATGTTCTTATTGTGTTATGCAATTATTGTTTTCTTGTTTGTAATGTTGTTTTCTAGTGTGTTTATGGTATTTCCAAGATGTATGAACATGTTAGGATGAATGGTTTGAGTGGTAGGATTTTTAGAATTATGTTCCATGCATAGATCTTGCTCATAGCTTATTTTTCTACCTAGATTTTTTAGTAGATTTCTAGGTATGTATTAGGCCTTTTTGCTAGATTAATTTTCATGGAACCAGTACCATTTTGGTACTGTTATTTTGGTTACAGCACCTCTGGTTACTTGGTGCTTGTGTTTGAAGTAGATTTAAGTAGCATTGCTTAAGGCCTAATTTTCCTACTAGATTATTCATGCATTCCTTTTGTTTTGTTTTCCACTAAGGAAAAATATGTTTCTTTGTGGTTGAAAACAGAGGATGAAATGTCCTTGTGGCATTGTTATCCTTGTGTTTTCACCTCTGTTAATTTTCCCTCAAGTATTGGAAATTGCTTGAGTATCACTTGGGTGCCTAGATTTAATTCCCTCACATGTGTAGCATTTTTAGTCTAGTTTTTCCTTGGAGAATAGCTAGACTTATTATTTTGTTTTGAAGGATCCAGTAGCAATTTGGTACTGATTATAGGGGTATTTTACATCTGTTAGTTTGCACACTTGTGCCTAAAATTAACAAGTGAAGTATAAACTAGTCTAGTATTTTTTTTCCCAAGTTTCTACTAGTATGAGTAGGAGTTTGTGGGACTAGTTTGTTTGTTTTGAGCATTTTTAGAAATGTGACCAGAGGCTTATTAACCTCTTTATGAAGCATTATGCTAGTGGAACACTCACTGGTATTCTTGCATCATGGTGGAAAATAGGCTTGACTTGTTGTCATAAGCTTTTTTCACCACTTGCATATTTTAGCTTATATTTTGTGTTTGCCATAGAGAATATTGGGGGAGTTTTTAGACATCAAATTGTGTTTTATGTGACACCCTACTGTCTATTAACATGGGATTTACCCCACTGGTCCAGGATGCTCTTGACTTAAAATCATTAAGTTTCACCACACATAAACACTAGGAAAAAGCAGATTTTTCCACTGTGGTTTTCTTGTCAATTTTCATAAGGGAAAATTGAATGTCTTGAGTGTTACTTTTTAATTGCTTGCTGTAGGTATCACTTGTAGCATTGTTTGTCTTGGTTGGCTCTGAAAGTGTGCCTTTATTTCTTTTTACGACGTTAGAAAACGAGAGGAAGGATTTGCTGAAGAAGGTATTGCAACTCCTGTTACTTTCAGGACCAGGACCATCACTTGTACCAAGGCAAGCCATCCTAATGCTTGCTGCATAAATACTTATCATTATCTATCATGCATGCTTTTCACTTCTGAAGTTTTCACAAAACTATACTCTCAAAACTATTTTTGTTGTGAATACTACTACTATTAATATTATTAGAAGAAGGAATCATAATAATAGTCAACTTGGTATTTGCCAAGCCCTTAGCCACTAAATGGTATATAATATACCATCCAACAAATTAAAACTTGGGTTCTTAAATGAACCAAATAAAATGTGTTTTTGTAAAACAAATGCCTTATGAAGGAAAAACCCCGGAGAAAGGGTGAGACCCTGTCTACCGGAAGAATGCCATGAAGGGAAATTTTTGAGAAAGGTTTACAAAAGACACATAACCTAGTCTTCGCTGGACAACCATTATCGTACTGCCACTTTACCCCAATATGGGTAGGGGCTTGATTAAAAACTTGTTATGGTTAGTGTGTGAGCTATCTCAAAGTGCTATAGAGGATTGGATCCTCCGAACCGAAGTGTCGCTAGGAGTGAGCAGACGGGACATCTAAAGTGTGGGATTAATTTTCCCTCCGGATGCAGCAGTTGGGTCTCCTGTCTGGGCGGTGTGTGACACGGCTTGCCGGGAGGGTAACCCCAATTGAAGAGATAGTCATGTTCTAGCTTGTACATAGTGGATAGTCAAGATCAGTTATCTGATGTTCCCATAGGTTGGGAATAGTCCATGGTTGTTTCATGGCGGATTCTGGATCTAGTGGAAGTGTGTACACCTCTGCAGAGTAAAACTATTTCGAGATAGCCGCGTCCTCGGATATGGACGGTTGAATGGCCATGTAGCTAGTATTGTGTCAACTTTTCAAAAGAGGTTTTTGAAAGACGGCTTTGTACCTGCGAGGTACTATGAAGGAATGATTTGGTATCTGCGAGATACTGATGAGAAGGAAACTATTACTAGAAGTTTCTGAAAAGAAAATCCTCTTTCCTAAAAGACTTATAAAACCTCCAAGATATGTGATATCTACGAGAGAAAAACTACTTTATTTTACCTGATTTATCCATAAAGGACTAAACTTGAAGAATCAACCATGATAAATCTTTTATCTGTCATGGGTAGCTGAACCATATGTATGGCCTACCCACTTCACCAAATAAGCATGTATGCATTATTGTAAGCTCATAAAGGATGTCTTGTTGAGTACATTCAAATGTACTCATTTGGTTTCGCCCCTGGTATCTACTTATCAGACTATGAGGAGCCACCCCAGGAGGAGTTCTATGAGGAGGAGTTCTACGCTGATGGCCCTGCGAGTTAGCATCGTCTCCCAGTCAGCAGCCTGTAGGATGAGGCGTGACTCGGGTTCTACTACGCTATGCTTATCGTCTTCCGCAGTGTTTATTTTGAATGTCTGTCCTGTGTGACAGTTATCAAGAACTTGGTCATGTGACCATTTATGTAAGACTCTATTATTCGTGTAATGGATGATGTATTCTGTATGCCAACTACGTATGTTGTTCACAACTGGTTATTCTGGGATTGTGAATGAATGCATATGAGGGGTTCTGAACCTTCCGGTTTGGGGCCTCTACAGGCGCCCCCCTCAATTTGATTCGATTCGCATCTCGTCCAAATCATCTCATTTAGTTCGTGCTTTCTATTTGCCGCATGCATGTTTTTGCGAGCCCAGCGCAGGGTGGAACTTTTGTAGTCGGCATATAGGGGGACACGGTCTTAGAGTGCTATGAGGGTCCCTTTTCTTCGGGGCTTGATTAGCCGTGCGCCCCAAGGTGCTTTGGGCTTGATGCGGAGAAGAGTTCAATTGTGTTCAGTGCCCCGCTTGGTGGGAGGCATCCCATCTGGCGGGTTATTCATACGTGTACGGCCAAATTGGTGCAACCCTGCAGGGATAATCTTCTCGAGAAGCCGTGTTTTCCGCGGTTATGGATTACTTGGTGAAAGTACTGGCTAACAAGTACTCAGGACAACTTAAACATAATGATCTAACATGTTACACCCCATGATTAATAACTTGACTAGTAATAGGTTTATTCACACAATAACTTGATTCACCTTTAATCCACCTGTGTGAGTTATCCTCGGATTGCTTCTTTGGATAAGGGGCGAGATCCAGGATGGGTTTGTTTGCAGTTATCTTTCAGTTGGTTACAAACCTCGATCTTATCCCCTTTCTAATAGTTGGATATGATAGAATCTCTGTAGTTGGTTAGCGCAGCCAGTTCCAGCATCTTATATAACCCCTTCTTTCCGTTGAACCCAAGTCATCTGTGCTTGTGTTGACGGGCTATACTTTGGTGAGTTGTGAGTCTTGCTTGCCAGTACTTGGATGTACTGACCCCGTTGGGGCTGTGGTTTACGCAGACTACGACTACGGCTACGATGACCACCAGGATGGCTACTTCGTGGAGTTTGACGAGACTGCAGACGAGTAGTTAGCTGGACCAGGGCTGGATCCAGGACCTACGTGGATGGGCTTCGTCTTCTTTATTTTCTCCGCTTCTTAAGCCTGTTGGATTTGTCTGTACCCAGACACCTTTGATTGCTTCCGCTGATGTAATGAATGCTATGTTGGGACATGTGTCCTCTGGATGATTGTATTTGCTATCTCTGCCTTAGTGAAGGCCATTTGCAACCTTATTTCAATCTTTTGTGTCTTAGAGATATGTTGTGATCATTATTCGTTCAAAGCTGTTGACGTACAGTGCGTGATTGATATGAAGTACGTCGACAGTAGTGCCTATGACTTCTAGTGGATAGTTTACATCGACGGTGGAATAGCAGGGCTTGTGTTGTCGCGCATAAGCGCAGGCCTACCAGGAAGCTGGGACGTGGGAGCAGTTATGCCCCATAATCCAGGCACCTGCTATCCAGTTCGTACGATGAGTATCCCTTAGAAGCCAGGGTGCGACAAATGGTATCAGAGCCTGTCTGCCTGTAGGATCCCTTTTTACTGGTCGCAGTTGAGTCTAGAAACTATTTTGTAGCTATACAGGAAAAAATGAAACGTGAGAGTAGGAATTCTGCCATTTTTCTTCTTTCCCCACCCACCCACCCTTTTCTGGTAAGGAAGTGCAACGTTGTTTTCTGTTCTCACCTAAACTTTCAAGTTAGGATTTCACGTGTTTTGGGTTCTCCATAGTACCTCAGGACTTTTGGTCTCGTTTTTCCCGATGTTGCTTCGATATCATGTTATTTTCAACATCCTTATCGTCCGTTCAACCTTGTTGTTGTTTTCCACATCCTTGTTCTTCTACCGGAGTCTAATCAAAACCTTCCCCGATCATCTGCAGATGGATCTCAGGTTCTACCCGCAGGTGGTTCGGATGACTCGCTGTGAGAGCACCGCCGGTTATCCGGAGATGCTGAGAGACATGGTTACCTATCTGGGGTTCCGTTGGGCACCAGAGTACCAGGTCTACGAGCAGCAGCGAGAGTTTGACCAGACTTGCTACCGGGCTATCGTCTACATTCTGTCGGATGATGGCAGGAGCATTGCCCACCGCTACGAGGCAGTAGGTTCCACAGTGGATATGGCCGTGCAGCAGGCAGCGTACGTGAGTCTCACCGTCCTCCGTGCTGACTACTGGGGGTTTGATGATTCCATCTATCGTCACATCCCCCGTGGTTACATCACGGCAGCGGGAATTCACTTCACTCTCCACCGCAACCTGGATACCTACGAGGATGATAGCTCCAGGCTGCACACCACTGCCCAGTTCGTGAGGCACAGTGATGCCGTTGCTTCCACACTTGCTCAGGAGTTGGCCTCAGTCAGGGAGCAGCTCTACCTCGCGTTGACGCGTCTGGCGACGTACACCACAGACTTCGTTGGAGACGAGCGCTTTGCGCGTTTCCAGCAGACACTGGGTTTTCCTCTGCCAGATGCTGGAGGTTACGATCCGATCAGAGGCCCACTTCTCGACCTCGGAGCTGGTTACACAGGATTCCCCTATGGAGCACAGGGACACGACGCTTTCTACTTCACCACACCGAGAGTTGCTCTCAGAGCAGTTCCTATCTACAGGGATCGTCATGATACCTACTTCCGTGGGATTCCTCCGCACGGTATCTCTCGTCGTACTACTCACCGCCGTCCTGCGTGATGAGCATGGGAGTACCGTTGTATCCATTCCTAGCTATGTTTAGTTATCCTTTGGCATTCGAACCATGTATTGGTCTGTTGGATATTCTGATGTATTTGAACATGTGATGATGTACCTGTTGGTTATCTATTCATGCGTCGGAATAATCTATCTTTCGGTTACCAAGTCTATCCTTTTCTGTTGTTGTGCTAAAATGAATTTCTGTTCAGGATGCCTCCAACCAGGAACAACCCGCCTCCGCCACCACCAATGGGGGAACTGTTGGCTCAGATGACCCAAGTGGTGACACAGATGGCCCAGATCCAGGCTAACCAGCACCACAACCAGAATGCTCCAAGGGTCACCATCAAGGACTTCCTCAGCTTGGGCCCAATAGCTTTCGTGGCAACACGTGAGCCCCTGGATGCTGATGACTGGATCCGTGACGTAGCAAGAGCTCTAGAGATTGCTCATGTTGCGGAAGAGGATAAGGTCAAGTATGCCACCTACCTACTGAAGGGTCAGGCAGCTACTTGGTGGGAGAACTACCAGACCATGAGAGCTGGCTTTCCTATCACCTGGGGATGTTTCAAGGATGCCTTCCTGAAGCACCACATCCCGGATGGTCTCATGGAAAGGATGCGTGAGGAATTCTGCTCTCTCAGACATGGCAAGCTGACGTCCCGGCTACCAGAACGAGTTCAATCGTCTCGCTCGGTACGCTGGTGACGAAGTGTCCACTGAAGCCAAGAAGATGGCAAGGTTCCGCCGAGGGTTTAACCCGGAACTGAAGTACGCTCTCACCAACATCAAGTGCAAGGACTTCGTGGAGCTCGTGAACACCGCGCTCAATGAGGAGAATGGGCGCAAGGCGTTCGAAGAGTCGCGCAAGCACTCGCGTGAGGGTGGTTCCTCCTCCAACATGACCACCCCTACGCAGAAGCGCCGCATCTGGGTGCCAAATGGTGCTGTCACTCGGGCTCCAAATGCCCAAGCTTCTCCAGGCTTTGGTCCCCGCCCACCCAACCCATCTCAGATGCAGGGTCAGAGGATCCCAATGGGGCAGCCAAGGCCAGGTCCTCCTCGTGTCGTCACTTGCTTCAAGTGCAAGGAGACTGGACACTACGCTGATAAGTGCACTCAGAAGCAGCTACCCCTACCTCCTCGCCCCAACACCAACCAGGCATGGTTCGTGCTCCCCCGGCTAAAGCCTTCAACTCCAACAACAGGCCTGTCGGGAGGAACGCGAGGGTGAACCATATCAAGGCCGACAAAGCTGAGGAAGCTGCTGACGTCGTTCTCGGTATATTACCCGTAAACTCTATTCCAGCTAAAGTGTTGTTTGATACTGGAGCATCGCATTCGTTTGTGTCAAAGATCTTTGCTACAACGTACAATTTAGCTCTGGTTCCACTAAGCAATCAAATCTATGTGCACTCTCCGGGAACTAAAATGATTACTTCCAAGATAAGCATGGACAATGAGATCCTAATTGGAGGTCGCATATTCCTTGCTTCACTCATGTTGCTGGGAAATTCTGACATTGATGTCATTCTGGGTATGGATTGGTTGAAGACCCACAAAGCAAAAATTGACTGTGCTCAAAAGTCAATAACTCTCTCCCACACATCAGGCCAGATAGTCTATTCTCCATATGGATCAAGTTCTGTTCAGCTGTTCAACCTCGATGCCAAACCCCTTCCTGCAATTGAAAATGTTCCGGTGGTTTGTGAATTCCCTGACGTCTTTCCAGAAAAGTTGCCAGGGATGCCCCCGGACAGAGCAGTTGAGTTCGTGATCGAGCTTGAGCCAGGTACTGCTCCAATCTCTAAGCATCCATACAAGATAGCTCCTCCTGAACTGAAATTATTGAAGGAGCAAATCGATATGTACATGGAGAAAGGTTACATTCAGCCTAGTTCCTCCGCTTGGGGTTGCCCAACTCTGTTTGTTGCCAAGAAGGATCAAACAAAAAGACTCGTGGTTGACTATCGTCCTCTCAACGAGAAAACTATCAAGAACAAGTATCCACTTCCTCGTATCGATGATCTTTTTGATCAACTTGCTGGAGCCTCAATATTCTCAAAGTTGGACTTGAGGATGGGGTACCATCAGATAAAGATCAGAAAGGAAGATATTCCTAAGACAGCTTTCACCACTCGTTACGGTCTATATGAATACACCGTCATGTCCTTTGGTCTCACCAATGCACCGGCAACGTTCTCAAGACTCATGAATTTTGTCTTCCATGAATACCTCGACAAGTTCGTTGTGGTATATCTCGATGACATTCTAGTCTACTCAAAATCCGAGGAAGAGCATGGAGAACACCTTCGTCTCACTCTCATGAAACTTCGCGAGCATCGTCTGTATGCCAAGTTTTCCAAATGTGAGTTCTGGATTCCAGAAGTTGCATATCTTGGTCATATCATCTCTGCCAAAGGCATTGCCATTGATCCTGAAAAGGTTAAGGCAATTGTTGATTGGAAACCCCCTAAGACGGTGAAGCAAGTCAGAAGTTTTCTTGGCTTGGCTAGCTATTGCCGTCGTTTCGTCCAAAACTTTTCTAAGATTGCCAAACCTCTCACTGATCTCACAAAGAAGGACAAAAAGTTCGTTTGGACTCCACAATGTGATGAGAGTTTCAACCTCCTGAAGACTAAACTCACTTCCACACCTGTTCTAGTTGGCCCCGACACTACCAAACCTTTCCATGTATTCTGTGATGCATCTCTCCAAGGCCTAGGAGCAGTTCTTATGCAAGAACGTCAAGTTGTGGCTTATGCTTCACGTCAGTTGAACCCACATGAGCAAAACTATCCCACTCATGATCTTGAACTTGCAGCAGTTGTGTTTGCCCTCAAGAAATGGAGACAATACTTGTTGGGTAACAAAACTGAAATCTTTTCCGATCATAAGAGTCTGAAATACATCTTCACTCAGCCAGATCTAAACCTCAGGCAAAGGAGATGGATTGAGAAGATTAAAGACTTTGATCTCACCATTTCTTACACTCCAGGCAAGGCTAATGTTATGGCCGACGCTCTCAGTCGCAAATCCTATTGCAATAATCTCATGATCATGGAAAGCCAACCTCCACTTCATGAAGAATTCCAGAAGCTGAACCTTGGTCTTATTCCTGAAGGATACCTTGCTAGCTTGACAGCCAGTCCAACTCTCGAGGACAAGATTCGTTCTGAACAACTTCGTGATAATGAAATCAAGAAGATGGTAGAGCAAATCAAGGAGGGCAGTGATAAGTTCAAGTCCTTCTCAATTAATGACAAAGGAACTGTGTTCTTCGAAGGACGCATTGCAGTTCCTCAGATTCAAAGTCTCAAGGATATCATTCTCAAGGAGGCTCATGAAACTCCTCTATCCATTCACCCTGGAAGTACAAAGATGTACCAGGATCTCAAGACTCTGTATTGGTGGCCTGGCATGAAACGTGAAATTGCTCAATACGTTTCTGAATGCGACGTTTGTCAATGTGTTAAGGCAGTCCATCAAAAAACAGCAGGTCTACTCCAACCTCTGAAAATTCCTGAGTGGAAGTGGGACATGATTGAAATGGACTTCGTTACTGGGTTTCCAAAGTCCAGAAAGGGCAACGGTGCAATTTTCGTTGTTATAGATCGTCTCACTAAGGTTGCTCACTTCTATGCTGTAAAGGAAACTATCTCAGCTAGCCAGTTAGCAGAGCTCTACACAGCAAAGGTTGTTCCTCTTCATGGTGTTCCATTGGAAATAAGCTCAGACCGTGGAAGTATTTTCACTTCTCATTTCTGGAAGAGTTTTCAAGAAGCTTTGGGCACCAAACTTCTGTTCAGCACAGCTTATCACCCTCAGTCTCAGGGGCAAGTCGAAAGAGTCAATCAGATTCTCGAGGATATGCTCAGAGCATGTGGTCTCTCCTTGGCATGAAATGGGAGGATTGCCTTCCATAGCTGAATTCTCCTACAACAACAGCTACCAGGCAAGCCTAGGCATGGCACCATTTGAGGCACTGTATGGTCGCAGATGCAGGAGTCCAATCAATTGGTCTGGAGCTGGTGAACGTTCACTCTTGGGCCCTGACATTGTTAAGGAAGCCGAGGAGAAAGTTCGTATCATTCGTGACAACCTCAGGATTGCTCAGTCTCGTCAGAAGAGCTATTATGATAGCAAGCACAGGGATATCTATGCACCTGGTGATAAGGCATATCTCCGTGTAACTCCCCTCAGAGGCACTCATCGTTTTGGTGTGAAAGGAAAGCTTGCACCAAGATACATTGGCCCTTTCAACATCCTCTCAAGACGTGTAGAGAATGCTTATCGTCTTGAACTTCCAGAAAAACTATCAAAAGTGCACGATGTGTTCCACGTGTCACAACTCAAGAAGTGTTTCAAAGATCCAGATCGTGCAGTTGATCATGATTCCATTGAGCTGCAAGATGATCTATCTTATGAGGAGCACCCTATTCGTATTCTCGATGAGACCGAGCGTAAGACTCGCAACAAGAGCACAAAGTTCTTGAAAGTCCAATGGTCGCATCATTCCGATAAAGAGGCAACGTGGGAGACCGAAGAGGATCTTCGCAAGAAGTATCCGGACCTTTTCACATCTCAGTAAGGAATTTCGGGCGCGATTCCTTCAAGGGGGGGGCGTTTTGTAACATCCCAAGTATGAAACATCCCTTAGAATGTTTGATTTATTGTTTTATTTCAAGCAATGCATCATGTCATCATTTCATTGCATTTGTTTTATTATTGTTGCATTGTTACTACTTGTTTTGCATCTGTTTTATCCTGTTTTCTTAATCAAACTCAAACAAATTTCAAATGGGTATTTTCATACTTGCTCTGTTACAACTTTTGGAATAAAAAACAAATAAAACAACCATTTTATTCCTTGTTTTTCACTTATTAAATTGTTGGTTTTAATCAAACCAATATTCCAATCAATTAATGCAAATCATTAATTCCTAAATCATTTTCCAATTCAAACCAATCCTTAAAAGTCAGTACCTTTTGAAACCATAAAACTCACCACACAATTGCCCTCCTTAAATCATTTTAAAAACCCTAGGGGTAACCCTATCCAAATGCATGTTTTCTTAATGGTTTATTAATATTAAAAATATCCCAAATTTGGTTTCAAACACAAACTACCATTTTAAATCTCAATTTTTGAAATCCAAAGCTGGAATGTGGTTTCTAATTACCTAAATAGCTTAACTAATTTTTTCTGGAATTTTTTTCTTAAATAAAACCTTAACATTTTCTTCCAAAAGCAAATGCTACAAAAAAAATACAGAAAAAAATAAAAAGCAGCTAAACTGCAGCGCGCGCGCAGCAGATAAGCAGCCCAGCCCGCTAACCCTACGCGCGCGCGCGACCCAACCCAGCTAAACCCCGCGATACCGCTTCGAGATGCGTGCCCATCTTCTTTCTGAAGTACGGCAGAGCATCTCGAGCGCCACCGCGACACCCCCGCGCGACTCCGGCGGCCCCGTCGCTCTCCCGTGCCTTTAAGTAGCCCCTAGCCCCCTGGAAGCAACCCTAGCGCCTAGGGTTCCTCCTCCACCTCTTGTCCGCCGTCAATCGCCTCTTCCTCGTCGAGCTCCCCATCTCTGCAACTCGTCACCGTCGGCGAGCTTCTGAACCTCGACATGGCGCCACCCACCTAGGCCATCACCTCCTTGTCCATCTACGGGAATCGAAACTCCGTCACACCCTCTACCCCTTGGACACCAGAGAGCCGCACGGTGAGCTTCCGATCAACGACGCCGTCCTCTTCTTTTTCTCCGGCCACCGTGCGCCACGTTTCTGAACCCGAGTAGTTCGTCGCCGTTGCAGGGCCCCTTGACGGCGCTTGAGCACGGGAACCTCACCGCCACCGTCCCCTCTACACGTTGAACACCAGAGCACGCGAGGAGAAGCACCAGGTCCTCGCCGCCGTCCTCGTCCCCTCCGCGGCAGTCCTCCGTCGTCAGAACGACCACCTGCACCACGGTGAGCTCCACCGTTCCCCTTCCCTCTCCCCCTCTGTCACTTGCGCAAGATCTCGTCCCCGTTTCTGCACGCGTTCAACCACACGAGCCACAGCACGACAGCCTCCACGTCCCCTCGTCGCCGGCGAGTTTCTGTTCTGACGAAACGAGCAAACGTTTGCTCGTCAGGTTTCAGTCTTGCCACAAACTGAACCTTAACCTGTTTCAGTTCCCCTTACTGTCAAACAACGCATCGCAGCGCAGCTGGTGGCGCGCTCTCTGAATCTGGCGCAGGGCACGGGTTCGAGGCCTGAGCGCCCCAACACTTTTTTGCTCTTTTTCTTCCAGAGCAGCGCGAGCAGGCCCACTGTCAGCGACCCCCGTGGCCACGCAAGCGTTGCGCAGTGCCACGCTGGCCACTGGCCCACTGCGCAGTGGCAGTGTGTAGGGTGAACCTGAGTAACAAAAGGATTTCTGCGTATTTCCAAAATTCCAAATTTCTTTTTAAATAACAGAATTCAAACAAAACTTTGAAATTCAATATCTTTTGTTTTATAATTCCAATAAATACAAACTTTATATGAATTCTGATCCAAATTTCCTAAACTTTCCAAATATCCAATTTATGTACTGTTTTGGTAAATTCAAAATGCATTTAAAATTCAAATTTGAATAATTCAAATGTAATTTACAATAAATCATAAATAATTCATACTATTTCCAAATAATACAAATAAAATATGTTTTTCACACCTTTTTTAATGTTCTATTCCAATATAAAATTTGTTTCATTGTTTGAATAATTTAAATTACCTAAATAATTTAATACTTGTTTAATTCAATTAAAATTGATAAAATCATAACTTGCTTAATATAAAATATTTTTGAACATGCAAATTATGTTTTCAAACCACCAAAGTGTGAACTTTTCAAATGTGAATTTGAATTTATGGTTTGAACAAATAAAATTCAATTAATATTTAAGGTTGTTTTAAATTCAATTACAACTTGTTTAATATTGTTTACTTCATAATAAATTCATCCTAATTCAAATTTCAAAATGTGAAACATGTAATCCAACTAAAATTTGATGTTCTTTTCAAATATAAACTTTGCTAATTGTTTTGCACACTTTAAATTGGTGAAAACAATAATTGTATGTGTGGCATGTTTAAGTAACCAAAATTTTCCAAACTTAATAAATAAGTTCTAAACTTGTTTTATTTCTTTTCCCCTTGCATCTATCATTGTTATCTATTGTTAGTTGTTGTTATCTTGTCATCATCATCATGCATGCATCATGATAACAACTATCACCTAATAAATAATTGTAAATCATTTGTTCCACTTATTTCAATGAATCCTTTTCCATATGCAACCCTTGCATATGGGTCCATTTAATTTGTGCTATCTTGTTAGTCAATTTATTTTGATGCAACTATTAAATTGTCATGCATCATCTTGATTGTGCACAATGCCATGAACATGATTGTTTACATTCCTGTTTTGTTTGTTTGCTTCTTCTCGAATAGACGACGACGTTGAGGCAGACGACCTTTACAGCACCCCTTCTGAGGATCTAGCTCAGTACCCGGCTGATCAGTTTGCAGGCAAGTTATCACTCACATGAACCATTGTGTTCCTTTCAACCCTGGTTACCGATACTTTCCGTTGTCTTTACTTGCTAGCCTTAGTGGTAGATGTTTCTATTACGAACCTATCACATGAATCCTTTAACCCATGATATTGCCTCATCACCCCTCCTACAATCCATTGATTGAGCCAGTGTCTTACTAGCATGCTTAAGTTGTTTTGCTCGAGTCTGTTACCTCGTTACTTTCAGTTATTATATCTTTATCATGTTCTGGGGGCTCGATGTTTAATCCATCAATCAATCATGCTAATGTTATTACTGTTAATAATAATTTGATGATAAGGCACCGGCAGGAGGCCCATGAGAGGTTTTGAGGCCTGCTAGTGTCGACCCTAATAGGAAAAGGGTCTTGTCTACTGATCCATGATGAGCGTACTACCCGCATGTGGGAAGCGAGTATGGGCGCCCCCCTCAATTTGATTCGATTCGCATCTCGTCCAAATCATCTCATTTAGTTCGTGCTTTCTATTTGCCGCATGCATGTTTTTGCGAGCCCAGCGCAGGGTGGAACTTTTGTAGTCGGCATATAGCGGGACACGGTCTTAGAGTGCTATGAGGGTCCCTTTTCTTCGGGGCTTGATTAGCTGTGCGCCCAAGGTGCTTTGGGCTTGATGCGGAGAAGAGTTGAATTGTGTTGAGTGCCCCGCTTGGTGGGAGGCATCCCATCTGGCGGGTTATTCATACGTGTACGGCCAAATTGGTGCAACCCTGCAGGGATAATCTTCTCGAGAAGCCGTGTTTTCCGCGGTTATGGATTACTTGGTGAAAGTACTGGCTAACAAGTACTCAGGACAACTTAAACATAATGATCAAACATGTTACACCCCATGATTAATAACTTGACTAGTAATAGGTTTATTCACACAATAACTTGATTCACCTTTAATCCACCTGTGTGAGTTATCCTCGGATTGCTTCTTTGGATAAGGGGCGAGATCCAGGATGGGTTTGTTTGCAGTTATCTTTTAGTTGGTTACAAACCTCGATCTTATCCCCTTTCTAATAGTTGGATATGATAGAATCTCTGTAGTTGGTTAGCGCAGCCAGTTGCAGCATCTTATATAACCCCTTCTTTCCGTTGAACCCAAGTCATTTGTGCTTGTGTTGACGGGCTATACTTTGGTGAGTTGTGAGTCTTGCTTGCCAGTACTTGGATGTACTGACCCCGTTGGGGCTGTGGTTTACGCAGACTACGACTACGGCTACGATGACCACCAGGATGGCTACTTCGTGGAGTTTGACGAGACTGCAGACGAGTAGTTAGCTGGACCAGGGCTGGATCCAGGACCTACGTGGATGGGCTTCGTCTTCTTTATTTTCTCCGGCTTCTTAAGCCTGTTGGATTTGTCGTTACCCAGACACCTTTGATTGCTTCCGCTGATGTAATGAATGCAATGTTGGGACATGTGTCCTCTGGATGATTGTATTTGCTATCTCTGCCTTAGTGAAGGCCATTTGCAACCTTATTTCAATCTTTTATGTCTTAGAGATATGTTGTGATCATCATTCGTTCAAAGCTGTTGACGTACAGTGCGTGATTGATATGAAGTACGTCGACAGTAGTGCCTATGACTTCTAGTGGATAGTTTACATCGACGGTGGAATAGCAGGGCTTGTGTTGTCGCGCATAAGCGCAGGCCTACCAGGAAGCTGGGACGTGGGAGCAGTTATGCCCCATAATCCAGGCACCTGCTATCCAGTTCGTACGATGAGTATCCCTTAGAAGCCAGGGTGCGACAAAAACTCATCGATTTGGACCTACCTCGCAGTTTTCGTGAGCTATAGTACGCTGTTTGGGGACCGGAGACAATTGCAAGGGCATTTCTGGCATTCATTAAAACTCGTTGATTTGGTCCTATCTCGCAGTTTTCGTGAGCTATAGCACACTGTTTGGGGGTTAGGGGACAATTTAATGGGTATTTTTGGCATTTATTAAAAATGATCGATTTCGTCCTTTCTCGCAGTTCTCCTGAGCTATAGCACACTGTTTGGGGGTCCGGGCAGAATTTAATGGGCATTTGTAGCATTCATTCAAACTCGTCGATTTGACTTTTCTCGAAGTTTCAATGAGCAATAGAACAATGTTTGGGTATCCAGAGAAAATTTCATTTGCGTTTATTGCATTCATTTAAACTCGTCGATTTGGTCCTATCTCGCAGTTTTCGTGAGCTATAGCACACAATTTCTGTGTCCAGAGACAATTTCATGGGCATTTTTGGCATTCATTCAAACTCGTCGATTTGGTCCTTTCCCACAGTATCCGTGAGCTATAGCATAATGGTTGGGTGTCTGGGGACAAATTCATTGATATATCTTGCATTCATTAAAACTCGTCGATTTGGACCTATCTCGCAGTTTTCGTGAGCTATAGTACGCTGTTTGGGGGCCGGAGGCAATTGCAAGGGCATTTCTGGCATTCATTAAAACTCGTTGATTTGGTCCTATCTCGCAGTTTTCGTGAGCTATAGCACACTGTTTGGGGGTTAGGGGACAATTTAATGGGTATTTTTGGCATTTATTAAAAATGATCGATTTCGTCCTTTCTCGCAGTTCTCCTGAGCTATAGCACACTGTTTGGGGGTCCGGGCACAATTTAATGGGCATTTGTAGCATTCATTCAAACTCGTCGATTTGACTTCTCTCGAAGTTTCAATGAGAAATAGAACAATGTTTGGGTATCCAGAGAAAATTTCATTTGTGTTTATTGCATTCATTAAAACTCGTCGATTTGGTCCTATCTCGCAGTTTTCGTGAGCTATAGCACACTGTTTGTGGGTCCGGGGAAAATTTCATGGCCATTTCTGACATTCATTCAAACTCATCGATTTGGTCCTTTCCCGTAGTATCTGTAAGCTATAGCATAATGTTTGGGTGTCCGGGGACAAATTCATTGATATATCTTGCATTCATTAAAACTCGTCGATTTGGACCTTTCTCGCAGTTTTCGTGAGCTATAGTACCCGGTTTGGGGGCCGGAGACAATTTCCAGGGCATTTCTGGCATTCATTAAAACTCGTTGATTAGCTTCTATCTCGTAGTTTTCGTGAGCTATAGCACACAATTTGGGGGTTAGGGGATAATTTAATGGGTATTTTTGGCATTTATTAAAAATCGGCGATTTCGTCCTTTCTCGCAGTTTTGCTGAGCTATAGCACACTGATTGGGGGTCCGGGGACAAGTTAATGGGCATTTCTAACATTCATTCAAACTCGTCGATTTGGTCTTTTCTCGAAGTTTCAATGAGCAATAGCACAATGTTTGGGTATCCAGAGAAAATTTCATTTGCGTTTATTGCATTCATTAAAACTCGTCGATTTGGTCCTATCACGCAATTTTCGTGAGCTATAGCACACTGTTTGTGGGTCCAGGGACAATTTAATGGGCATTTGTAGCATTCATTCAAACTCGTCGATTTGGTCTTTTCTCGAAATTTCAGTGAGCAATAGCACAATGTTTGGGTATCCAGAGAAAATTCCATTTGCGTTTATAGCATTCATTACAACTCGTCGATTTGGTCCTATCTCGCAATTTTCGTGAGCTATAGCTCACTGTTTGTGGGTCCGGGAACAATTTCATGGGCATTTCTGGCATTCATTCAAAATCGTCGATTTGGTCCTTTCCGCAGTATCTGTGAGCTATCGTACCCGGTTTGGGGACCGGAGACAATTTCCAGGGCATTTCTGGCATTCATTAAAACTCGTTGATTAGGTTCTATCTCGTAGTTTTCATGAGCTATAGCACACTATTGGGGGGTTAGGGGACAATTTAATGGGTATTTTTGGCATTTATTAAAAATGATCGATTTCGTCCTTTCTCGCAGTTTTCCTGAGCTATAGCACACTGTTTGGGGGTCCGGGGACAATTTAATGGGCATTTGTGGCATTCATTCAAACTCGTCGATTTGACTTTTCTCGAAGTTTCAATGAGCAATAGAACAATGTTTGGGTATCCAGAGAAATTTTCATTTGCGTTTATTGCATTCATTTAAACTCGTCGATTTGGTCCTATCTCGCAGTTTTCGTGAGCTATATCACACTGTTTGTGGGTCGAGGGATAATTTCATGGGCATTTTTGGCATTCATTCAAACTCGTCGATTTGGTCCTTTCCCACAGTATCCGTGAGCTATAGCATAATGTTTGGGTGTCTGGGGACAAATTCATTGATATATCTTGCATTCATTAAAACTCGTCGATTTGGACCTATCTCGCAGTTTTCGTGAGCTATAGTACGCTGTTTGGGGGCCGGAGGCAATTGCAAGGGCATTTCTGGCATTCATTAAAACTCGTTGATTTGGTCCTATCTCACAGTTTTCGTGAGCTATAGCACACTGTTTGGGGGTTAGGGGACAATTTAATGGGTATTTTTGGCATTTATTAAAAAAGATCGATTTCGTCCTTTCTCGCAGTTTTCCTGAGCTGTAGCACACTGTTTGGGGGTCCGGGGACAATTTAATGGGCATTTGTAGCATTCATTCAAACTCGTCGATTTGGTGTTTTCTCAAAGTTTCAATTAGCAATAGCACAATGTTTGGGTATCAGAGAAAATTTCATTTGCGTTCATCGCATTAATTAAAACTCGTCGATTTGGTCCTATCTCGTAGTTTTAATGAGCTATAGCACACTTTTTGTGGGTCCGAGGGCAATTTCATGGGCATCTCTGGCATTCATTCAAACTCGTCGATTTGGTCCTTTCCCGCAGTATCCGTGAGATATAGCATAATGTTTGTGTGTCTGGGGATAAATTCATTGATATAACTTGCGTTCATTAAAACTCGTCGATTTGGACCTATCTCGTAGTTTTCGAGAGCTATAGTACCCTGTTTGGGGGCCGGAGACAATCGCAAGGGCATTTCTGGCATTCATTAAAACTCGTTGATTAGGTTCTATCTCGCAGTTTTCGTGAGCTATAGCACACTATTTGGGGGTTAGGGGACAATTTAATGGGTATTTTTGGCATTTATTAAAAATCGTCGATTTCGTCCTTTCTCGCAGTTTTCCTGAGCTATAGCACACTGATTGGGGCTCCGGGGACAAGTTAATGGGCATTTCTAGCATTCATTCAAACTCGTCGATTTGGTCTTTTCTCGAAGTTTCAATGAGCAATAGCACAATGTTTGGCTATCCAGATAAAATTTCATTTGCGTTTATTGCATTCATTATAACTCATCGATTTGGTCCTATCTCGCAGTTTTCGTGAGCTATAGCACACTTTTTATGGGTCCGAGGGCAATTTCATGGGCAGTTCTGGCATTTTTTCAAAGTCGTCGATTTGGTCCTTTCCCGCAGTATCCGTGAGCTATATCATATTGTTTGGGTGTCTGGGGCCAAATTCATTGATATATCTTGCATTCATTAAAACTCATCGATTTGGACCTACCTCGCAGTTTTCGTGAGCTATAGTACGCTGTTTGGGGACCGGAGACAATTGCAAGGGCATTTCTGGCATTCATTAAAACTCGTTGATTTGGTCCTATCTCGCAGTTTTCGTGAGCTATAGCACACTGTTTGGGGGTTAGGGGACAATTTAATGGGTATTTTTGGCATTTATTAAAAATGATCGATTTCGTCCTTTCTCGCAGTTCTCCTAAGCTATAGCACACTGTTTGGGGGTCCGGGCAGAATTTAATGGGCATTTGTAGCATTCATTCAAACTCGTCGATTTGACTTTTCTCGAAGTTTCAATGAGCAATAGAACAATGTTTGGGTATCCAGAGAAAATTTCATTTGCGTTTATTGCATTCATTTAAACTCGTCGATTTGGTCCTATCTCGCAGTTTTCGTGAGCTATAGCACACAGTTTCTGGGTCCAGAGACAATTTCATGGGCATTTTTGGCATTCATTCAAACTCGGTGATTTGGTCCTTTCCCACAGTATCCGTGAGCTATAGCATAATGTTTGGGTGTCTGGGGACAAATTCATTGATATATCTTGCATTCATTAAAACTCGTCGATTTGGACCTATCTCGCAGTTTTCGTGAGCTATAGTACGCTGTTTGGGGGCCGGAGGCAATTGCAAGGGCATTTCTGGCATTCATTAAAACTTGTTGATTTGGTCCTATCTCGCAGTTTTCGTGAGCTATAGCACACTGTTTGGGGTTAGGGGATAATTTAATGGGTATTTTTGGCATTTATTAAAAATGATCGATTTCGTCCTTTCTCGCAGTTTTCCTGAGCTATAGCACACTGTTTGGGGGTCCGGGACAATTTAATGGGCATTTGTAGCATTCATTCAAACTCGTCGATTTGTTCTTTTCTCGAAGTTTCAGTGAGCAATAGCACAATGTTTGGGTATCCAGAGAAAATTCCATTTGCGTTTATTGCATTCATTAAAAACTCGTCGATTTGGTCCTATCTCGCAGTTTTAATGAGCTATAGCACACTTTTTGTGGGTCCGAGGGCAATTTCATGGGCATCTCTGGCATTCATTCAAACTCGTCGATTTGGTCCTTTCCCGCAGTATCCGTGAGATATAGCATAATGTTTGTGTGTCCGGGGATACATTCATTGATATAACTTGCGTTCATTAAAACTCGTCGATTTGGACCTATCTCGTAGTTTTCGTGAGCTATAGTACTCTGTTTGGGGGCCGGAGACAATCGCAAGGGCATTTCTGGCATTCATTAAAACTCATTGATTAGGTTCTATCTCGCAGTTTTCGTGAGCTATAGCACACTATTTGGGGGTTAGGGGACAATTTAATGGGTATTTTTGGCATTTATTAAAAATCGTCGATTTCGTCCTTTCTCGCAGTTTTCCTGAGCTATAGCACACTGATTGGGGCTCCGGGGACAAGTTAATGGTCATTTCTAGCATTCATTCAAACTCGTCGATTTGGTCTTTTCTCGAAGTTTCAATGAGCAATAGCACAATGTTTGGCTATCCAGAGAAAATTTCATTTGCGTTTATTGCATTCATTATAACTCATCGATTTGGTCCTATCTCGCAGTTTTCGTGAGCTATAGCACACTTTTTATGGGTCCGAGGGCAATTTCATGGGCAGTTCTGGCATTTTTTCAAAGTCGTCGATTTGGTCCTTTCCCGCTGTATCCGTCAGCTATATCATATTGTTTGGGTGTCTGGGGACAAATTCATTGATATATCTTGCATTCATTAAAACTCATCGATTTGGACCTACCTCGCAGTTTTCGTGAGCTATAGTACGCTGTTTGGGGATCGGAGACAATTGCAAGGGAATTTCTGGCATTCATTCAAACTCGTTGATTTGGTCCTATCTCGCAGTTTTCGTGAGCTATAGCACACTGTTTGGGGGTTAGGGGACAATTTAATGGGTATTTTTGGCATTTATTAAAAATGATCGATTTCCTCCTTTCTCGCAGTTCTCCTGAGCTATACCACACTGTTTGGGGGTCCGGGCACAATTTAATGGGCATTTGTAGCATTCATTCAAACTCGTCGATTTGGTCTTTTCTCGAAGTTTCAATGAGCAATAGAACAATGTTTGGGTATCCAGAGAAAATTTCATTTGCGTTTATTGCATTCATTTAAACTCGTTGATTTGGTCCTATCTCGCAGTTTTCGTGAGCTATAGCACACTGTTTGTGGGTCCAGGGACAATTTCATGGGCATTTTTGGCATTCACTCAAACTCGTCGATTTGGTCCTTTCCCGCAGTATCCGTGAGCTATAGCATAATGTTTGGGTGTCTGGGGACAAATTCATTGATATATCTTACATTCATTAAAACTCGTCGTTTTGAACCTATCTCGCAGTTTTCGTGAGCTATAGTACGCTATTTGGGGGCCGGAGGCAATTGTAAGGGCATTTATGGTATTCATTAAAACTCGTTGATTTGGTCCTACCTCGCAGTTTTCGTGAGCTATAGCACACTGTTTGGGGGTTAGGGACAATTTAATGGTTTTTTTTGGCATTTATTAAAAATGATCGATTTCGTGCGTTCTCGCAGTTTTCCTGAGCTGTGGCACACTGTTTGGGGGTCCGGGGACAATTTAATGGGCATTTGTAGCATTCATTCAAACTCGTCGATTGGTCTTTTCTCGAAGTTTCAGTGAGCAATAGCACAATGTTTGGGTATCCAGAGAAAATTCCATTTGCGTTTATTGCATTCATTTAAACTCGTCGATTTGGTCCTATCTCGCAGTTTTCGTGACCTATAGCTCACTATTTGTGGGTCCGGGAACAATTTCATAGGCATTTCTGGCATTCATTCAAACTCGTCGATTTGGTCCTTCCCGCAGTATCCGTGAGCTATAGTACCCGGTTTGGGGGCCAGAGACAATTTCCATGGCATTTCTGGCATTCATTAAAACTCGTTGATTAGGTTCTATCTCATAGTTTTCGTGAGCTATAGCACACTATTTGGGGGTTAGGGGATAATTTAATGGGTATTTTTGGCATTTATTAAAAATCGTCGATTTCGTCCTTTCTCGCAGTTTTCCTGAGCTATAGCACACTGATTGGGGGTCCGGGGACAATTTAATGGGCATTTCTAGCATTCATTCAAACTCGTCGATTTGGTGTTTTCTTGAAGTTTCAATGAGCAATAGAACATGTTTGGGTATCCAGAGAAAATTTCATTTGCGTTTATTGCATTCATTTAAACTCGTCGATTTGGTCCTATCTCGCAGTTTTCGTGAGCTATAGCACACTGTTTGTGGGTCCAGGGACAATTTCATGGGTATTTTTGGCATTCTTTTGTGAGACTCGGTTTCCGAGTTTCATGGATTTTGACAAGCGGACTTTTCTCTAAGTCCCTAAGTCCCCAAAACTCGGATGTTTGAGTTTTTTGAGCTTTAGCAACTTAACAACTTTTCCTTTTTCGAAATCCCCAGTCCCCAAGACCAAAAATGCCGAGTCTGGGATGTGTGGTCTTTCCAATAGAACAAGTTGTTTGCTGCTAAGCCCAAACCCAGAGTCGTTTCACATAGGTATTGAAGTTATGCTTGATAAACATTGAGTTTCCGGCTGTTAGCCCTGTACTCTGCATAACTTGTGGTTTGGATGACCCTTTTGACTATCTTGTACTATAAGCCGGCTTTCGCGTGGATATCATGTTGTTACATCTATACGAAAACAAGGTCAGGCAAGTCCCATTGGGCTTCATGGCTGATTGTAATCGTAAGCGAGCAAATCATGCCACTTTAGTGCGAGTCACATCGAGCTTAAGTAAGAAAAGTCAAGAAAAGTTGGCTACTTTGTCCGGTTATAAGATTGCAGCCGTGCTCGTTTGCGAGCAATCGGCCCTTATAACTCATAGGCATCAAGGCCGGGTCATTGAGTTTGTAACTGTGCTATTCAAGCAATCAGCCCCCAAGACCTAGATATACGCAACATATGGAGAGTGAAGAACGTAAGAATAACCACCTCTTTACTTGATATGCGAAAGTTAGGTCAGCAAGCCGCCTCATTAAAAACCCATCCAGTCCCCAAGGGTGCCCTAGATAGGAAAAGAGTGCGTCTGAAAACCTGCTGCCTGTTACATCGTGCAACTCCACTTGCCAATATAGTCTATACTAAGTATAGTAGGGACGTAGCTGAGCCACGTTCCATGGTCTGTCTCTTTCCTGCATAGACGAAGTGGTATGAGCGGTGTCATTAACCGTAGCCGACTCTTCCATTGCATCTATCAAGTAATACGATCCGTTGTGCAGATTCTGGCTTATGATAAACGGCCCTTCCCATGGTGGTGATAACTTGTGTTTCCCTTCGTTTGACTGTACCAGACGCAGGACCAAGTCTCCTTCGTGGAAGACGCGGGTTTTCACGCGCCGGCTATGATACCTCCGTAAATCTTGCTGATATATGGCTGACCTTTCCAGGGCTTGTTCCCTTTGTTCTTCTAACATATCTACGGCATCCTGCCGGGTCTTCTCGTTCTCTACCTCGACGTAAGCTGATACTCGAGGCGAATCATGAATAATATCACTCGGCAACACCGCTTCCGCACCATAAACCATGAAGAATGGTGTCATCTGAGTAGATCTGTTAGGTGTAGTGTTGATACCCCAAACCACGGAAGGTAGTTCTTCAACCCATGCACCCGCAGCCCTGATACAAGGGACTCGCAGTCGTGGTTTTAGTCCACGAAGTAACTCTTGGTTTGCCCTCTCCACTTGTCCATTAGCCTGCGGATGAGCCACTGATGCTACGTCAAGCCGGATTCCATTGTTGCCACAAAACTTCTCCATCGCGCCAAGGGACATGTTGGTTCCATTGTCGGTAATTATGCTGTGGGGATACCCGAACCGATAGATAATTCTTTTCAGGAACTTGACTGCTGTAACTGCTTCACAATTGGTGACTGGCATAACCTCGACCCATTTGGTAAACTTATCAATGGCCACCAAAAGATGTGTCTTCTTGCAAGGTGACATGTGAAAGGGACCAACCATGTCCATACCCCAAACAGCGAACGGCCAAGTTAACGGAATAGTCCGCAATTCCATAGCCGGCACGTGGGTTTGGCGAGCGTACCTTTGACATCCGTCACACCTTGCCACTAAGCGCTCCGCATCTGCTAGAGCCGTGAGCCAGAAAAATCCGTGTCGATAAGCTTTGGCCACAAGGGATCTTGTGGATGCATGATGCCCACAATCACCTTCATGGATTTCCTTAAGAATCTGTCGGCCTTCTTCTGGTGCTACACAGCGCAAAAAGACTCCTGCTGCACTTCTCTTGTATAACTCCCCATTGATGATAGAATATCCCTTTGCTCGCCTCGAAATTTGCCTTGCTAACACCTCCTGCTGTGGTAACTCGCCTCGTGATAGATAGGCCAAAAACGGTTCTGTCCACTCGGGAACAGCGCGTACAGTGGCCACGAGCTCCAAATCCGGGTCTTGATTTGCCAGTTCTTCCTCAGACTCGGTTTTAACTGATGGTCGCCATAATTCATCCAGGAAGACGTTAGGTGGAACCGGCTCTCTGCGTGAGCCGAGTCTAGCGAGGGCGTCTGCTCCCTCATTCTTTCTTCTGTCTATGTGTTCCACGTCATACCCGGAGAAACATCCTGCAACCCTATCAACCTCTCTACGGTATACTGCCATAGTTGTGTCCTTTCTATCCCAAGTTCCTGATACCTGCTGTACAACAAGGTCCGAATCTCCAAAGCATCGTATCCTCTTAATGTTCATCTCCTTGGCTACCTTTAAGCCGTGCAATAGGGCCTCATACTCGGCCACGTTGTTGGAACAATCAAAGTGAATCTGTAGCACGTAACTCAATTTGTCTCCTTTGGGGTATGTTAGCACCACTCCAGCTCCTGATCCCTCATATTGCTTGGATCCATCGAAGTGCATGATCCAAGATTCGGAGTTTGGAGCAAAGGTGGTCATGCCTGTGTGTATCCAGTAATTAACGAAATCGACCAAAGCCTGAGATTCAATTGCTGACCTGGGCTCGTAGTTGATGTGATAATCCCCCATCTCTATCGCCCATTTGGCTATTCTTCCTGTCGCATCCGAGTTTCTGATGATATCCGACATTGGTATCGAACTTACCACTGTTATGGGGTGTTCCTGGAAATACGGCTTCAGTTTTCGGCTGGCCATAAAGACCCCAAAAACCAACTTTTGCCAATGCGGATAGCGTTGCTTTTCCTCTGATAGTACCTCGCTGACGTAATAAACCGGTCTCTGGGCCGGGTAACCTTTCCCATCCTCTTTACGCTCCACAACCACTACTGCACTAACGGCTCGGGGGCCCGCTGCTACGTATAGCAGCATGGGCTCTTTAGGACCCGGGGCCGCTAGGACTGGTGCTTCAGATAACTGCTTCTTTAGTGCCTCGAACGCCTCATCCGCCTCTTGATCCCACACGAATTTATCGGATTTCCTCAAGAGCCGGTACAATGGTATTGCTTTTTCTCCGAGTCTGGATATAAATCGGCTCAAGACTGCTACGCAGCCCGTGAGCTTTTGAACATGCTTCAAATTTTCCGGCTTTTTCAGATTCTAGATAGCTTTTATTTTATATGGGTTTGCCTCAATTCCTCTCTCGGAAACGATAAAGCCGAGTAATTTCCCAGCTGGAACTCCAAATACACACTTCGTCGGGTTAAGCTTCATCTGATACCTCCTCAGGTTCTTGAACGTCTCCTTTAGATCGTCGATAAATGTCTCTGCCTTCCTGGTCTTGATAACCACATCATCCACATAAGCATGGACGTTGCGTCCAGTTTGGTCCTCAAAGCACTTCTGTATACACCGTTGATAAGTTGCGCCAGCGTTCTTCAATCCAAACGTCATGGTTTTGTAACAAAAAGCCCCAAAAGGGGTTATAAATGATGTTTTCTCCCAATCCTCCCTCTTGAGCTTAATCTGATGATACCCGGAATATGCGTCCAGAAAGCATAATAGGTCACTTCCAGCTACTGCGTCTATGATCTGATATATCCTTGGTAGTGCAAACGGATCCTTTGGGCAATGCTTGTTGAGACTCGTAAAATCAATGCACACCCTCCACTCATTGGTCTTTTTCATCACGAGAACCGGATTTGCTAACCAATCCGGGTGAAATACTTCCATGATGAAGACGGCTGTCAGCAGCCGTGCGATTTCTTCTCCTATAGCTTTCCTTCTTTCCTCATTCATCTTCCGCAGGCCCTGCTTCACAGGCCTGGACTTAGGGTCTACGTGCAAACTGTGTTCTGCCAATTCTGTAGGGATACCCGGCATATCGCTAGGCGTCCAGGCGAATACGTCCGCATTAGAATGAATAAACTCCACAAGTGCTTTCTCCTGCTCGCTGTCCAAGTTATACCCTATAGTAAATTGCTTAGTGGGATCGCCTTTAACAAAAGCTATCATCTTAGTATCCTGTGCTGCCTTGAATTTTGCTCTCTCGTCTTCAGTATTCGGTCTTTTCAATGCTGTTATGTCATCCGGGTCTACTTGAGACCGGTAATACTTGAGTTCCTCTTTTCTGCAAGCCTGCTCGGCCATTACCGAATCTCCTTCATCGCACTCAGCTGCTATATCCCGGCTTCCATGTATGGTGATGGTTTGTTTAGGACCCGGGATTTTTAGCTGTAAATATACATAACACGGACTAGCCATGAATTTAGCATAAGCCGGCCTTTCGAACAGCGCGTGATAATGACTGCACAATTTGACCACCTCGAAAGTGAGCCACTCAACTCGATAATTATCTTTTGATTCTCCAAAGGCTACCTCCAATGCGATTTTCCCTTCGGGGCACGCTGAGTGACCCGGCACTATCCCATGAACAATTGTTGAGCTTTTCTGAAGCTGAGACTCCTTGAGACCCATGCGTGAAAAAGTTTCCCAGTAAAGATATTGATACTACTTCCGCCGTCCATCAGGACCTTCTTCAACTCATAACCATTAACCTACGATGCGACTACCAACGCTAAGACTCCCGGGTGTTCTACCCTTTCCGGGTGATCTTTTCTGCTCCATGTTACCTCTTGTTCTGACCACCTCAGGTATCTTGGAACAGCCGAGGAGACCGAGTTTACCGCTTGCTTCAGTATCTTTTTGTCCCTATTAGAAGTTCCTGTAGTATGCACATGATATTGTCCTTTTAAACCAGATGTACGTACCATACCGATGAAGATGCTGATCTGGCCGATTGTCACAATAGATCCGGATTCGAGGTGATCCGACTCTGGTCCCCAGCCGGAATCGTCCACCATCTTCTCTCCTTCGTGGTCGATGTAGATCTCGCCGATGACTAGATTCTCCATATTCTTCCGAGCTTCTCCCGTGATGTAAACACCTTTGGACGCAGGCCCCACGGTGGGCGCCAACTGTCGTGGGATAATCACGGCAGACGTTGCCGAGGGTAACTGATCTTGGGGCAAGACGACACAGGCGTTTGGGAGAGGGTTTAGCTCAGAGGAAAACATAATGGTACTCGATCTGGTAGCCGGCAGTCAAGTCGCCGAGTCTCCGATCTCGATATATTAACTCAATTCTCGTGTTACACTGGATGCTCGATATCAGGCGATATTGGTAGAACTCTTGGATCTCTCTCAACTAATCCTAGGGGCCGGTTTATAAAGCACCCGGACCCCCTGGCCTGCCGTCCAAGGCGCACCCTGAATCCTACCCGGACACTGCACACAAACCCTAGCTTTCCTTATCGTAACCCACAATCCGGGTTACCAAGCCTATGAACTTGGGCCTTCTAGAAGTTCCCTTATCCTTAGCCGGATCCTACGCAGCGTCCTTTAGGCCGGGTTACACCTTGGCATTGGCCTACCGGGTTATCATCCCTCTATCACATTCAAACTCGTCGATTTGGTCCTTTCCCGCAGTATCCGTGAGCTATAGCATAATGTTTGGGTGTCTGGGGACAAATTCATTGATGTATCTTGCATTCATTAAAACTCGTCGATTTGGACCTATCTCGCAGTTTTCGTGAGCTATAGTACGCTGTTTGGGGGGCCGGAGGCAATTGTAAGGGCATTTCTGGCATTCATTAAAACTCGTTGATTTGGTCCTATCTCGCAGTTTTCGTGAGCTATAGCACACTGTTTGGGGGTTAGGGGACAATTTAATGGGTATTTTTGGCATTTATTAAAAATGATCGATTTCGTCCTTTCTCGCAGTTTTCCTGAGCTGTGGCACACTGTTTGGGGGTCCGGGGACAATTTAATGGGCATTTGTAGCATTCATTCAAACTCGTCGATTGGTCTTTTCTCGAAGTTTCAGTGAGCAATAGCACAATGTTTGGGTATCCAGAGAAAATTCCATTTGCGTTTATTGCATTCATTTAAACTCGTCGATTTGGTCCTATCTCGCAGTTTTCGTGACCTATAGCTCACTTTTGTGGGTCCGGAAACAATTTCATGGGCATTTCTAGCATTCATTCAAACTCGTCGATTTGGTCCTTCCCGCAGTATCCGTGAGCTATAGTACCCGGTTTGGGGGCCAGAGACAATTTCCAGGGCATTTCTGGCATTCATTAAAACTCGTTGATTAGGTTCTATCTCGTAGTTTTCGTGAGCTATAGCACACTATTTGGGGGTTAGGGGATAATTTAATGGGTATTTTTGGCATTTATTAAAAATCGTCGATTTCGTCCTTTCTCGCAGTTTTCGTGAGCTATAGCACACTGATTGGGGGTCCCGGGACAAGTTAATGGGCATTTCTAGCATTCATTCAAACTCGTCGATTTGGTGTTTTCTCGAAGTTTCAATGAGCAATAGAACATGTTTCGGTATCCAGAGAAAATTTCATTTGCGTTTATTGCATTCATTTAAACTCGTCGATTTGGTCCTATCTCGCAGTTTTCGTGAGCTATAGCACACTGTTTGTGGGTCCAGGACAATTTCATGGGCATTTTTGGCATTCATTCAAACTCGTCGATTTGGTCCTTTCCCGCGGTATCCGTGAGCTATAGCATAATGTTTGGGTGTCTGGGGACAAATTCATTGATGTATCTTGCATTCATTAAAACTCGTCGATTTGGACCTATCTCGCAGTTTTCGTGAGCTATAGTACGCTGTTTGGGGGCCGGAGGCAATTGTAAGGGCATTTCTGGCATTCATTAAAACTCGTTGATTTGGTCCTATCTCGCAGTTTTCGTGAGCTATAGCACACTGTTTGGGGGTTAGGGGACAATTTAATGGGTATTTTTGGCATTTATTAAAAATGATCGATTTCGTCCTTTCTCGCAGTTTTCCTGAGCTGTGGCACACTGTTTGAGGGTCCGGGGACAATTTAATGGGCATTTTTAGCATTCATTCAAACTCGTCGATTGGTCTTTTCTCGAAGTTTCAGTGAGCAATAGCACAATGTTTGGGTATCCAGAGAAAATTCCATTTGCGTTTATTGCATTCATTAAAACTCGTCGATTTGGTCCTATCTCGCAGTTTTCGTGACCTATAGCTCACTGTTTGTGGGTCCGGGAACAATTTCATGGGCATTTCTGGCATTCATTCAAACTCGTCGATTTGGTCCTTCCCGCAGTATCCGTGAGCTATAGTACCCGGTTTGGGGGCCAGAGACAATTTCCAGGGCATTTCTGGCATTCACTAAAACTCGTTGATTAGTTTCTATCTCGTAGTTTTCGTGAGCTATAGCACACTATTTGGGGGTTAGGGGATAATTTAATGGGTATTTTTGGCATTTATTAAAAATCGTCGATTTCGTCCTTTCTCGCAGTTTTCCTGAGCTATAGCACACTGATTTGGGGTCCGGGGACAAGTTAATGGGCATTTCTAGCATTCATTCAAACTCGTCGATTTGGTGTTTTCTCGAAGTTTCAATGAGCAATAGAACATGTTTCGGTATCCAGAGAAAATTTCATTTGCGTTTATTGCATTCATTTAAACTCGTCGATTTGGTCCTATGTCGCAGTTTTCGTGAGCTATAGCTCACCAAAACTGCGAGAAAGGTCCAATCTATGAGTTTTAATGAATGATAGAAATGCACATGAAATTGTCCACAGACACCCAAACTGTGCTATAGCTCACAAAAACTACACATAGGACCAAATCTACGAGTTTTAATTAATGCCATAATGTCCTTGAAAGTTTCCACGACACCCAAACAGTGTACTATAACTCACACAAACCGCAGATAGGACCAAACAACGAGTTTAATGAATGAATGCCCTTGAAATTGTCCCCGGACCAGCAAACAGTGTACTATAGCTCAAAAACTGCGAGAAAGGTCCAAATCTAATTTTTAATGAATGACAAATGCACATAAATTGTCCCAACACAAAACTGTGTGCTATAGCTCATGAAAACTACAACATAGGACCAAATCTACGAGTTTTAATAATGCCAAATCCCATGAAATTGTCCACGGACACCAAATAGTGTGCTATAGCTCACGAAATGCAACATAGGACCAAATCTACGAGTTTTAATGAATGCCAAAAATGCCCTGAAATTATCCCGGACCCCAAACAGTGTACTATAGCTCACCAAACCGCGAGATAGGACCAAATCAACGAGTTCTGATGAATGCTCGAAATTGCCCAACTATTTGTCCCGCACCCCAAAGTGTGTTATATCACCAAAACTACGAGAAAGGACCAAATCTATGAGTTTTAATGAATGACAAAATGCACATGAAATTGTCCACACACCCAAACTGTGCTATAGCTCGAAAACTACAACATAGGACCAAATATACGAGTTTTAATTAATGCCATAAATGCCCATGAAAGTTTCCACGGACACCCAAACAGTATGCTATAGCTCACAATAGACATAGGACCAAATCTACGAGTTTAATGAATGCCAAAATGCCCTTGAAATTGTCCCCGGCCCCTCAAACAGTGTACTATAGCTCACACAAACTGCGAGAGGAACAAATCGATGGATTATGATGAATGCTAAAATGCACATTTGTCCCGTACCCTAAACAGTGTGTTATAGCTCACCAAAACAGAAAGGACCAATCTATGAGTTTTAATGAATGATAAATGCACATGAAATTGTCCCCAGACACCCAAACTGTGTGCTATAGCTCACGAAAACTACCACATAGGACCAAATCTACGAGTTTTAATTAATGCCATAAATGCCCTTGAAAGTTTCCACGGACACCCAAACAGTGTACTATAACTCACAAACCGCGAGATAGGACCAAACAACGAGTTCTGATGAATGCTAGATGCCCGCAAATTGTCCCGGACCCAAACAGTGTGCTATAGCTCTCAAAACTGAGAAAGGTCCAAATCTATGTTTTAATGAATGACAGAAATGCACATGAAATTGTCCCCAGACACAAACTGTGCTATAGCTCACGAAAACTATAACATAGGACCAAATCTAGTTTTAATTAATGCCATAAATGCCATGAAATTTCCACGGACACCCAAATAGTGTGCTATAGCTCATGAATACATAGGACCAAATCTACGAGTTTTAATGAATGCCAAAAATGCCCTTGAAATTGTCCCTGCCCCCAAACAGTGTACTATAGCTCACACAAACCGCGAGATAGGACCAAATCAACGAGTTCTGATGAATGCTCGAATGCCCAAATTTGTCCCGGCACCCCAAAAGTGTGTTATAGTCACCAAAACTACGAGAAAGGACCAAATCTATGAGTTTTAATGAATGACAAATGCACATGAAATTGTCCCAGACCCCAAATGTGTATAGCTCACGAAAACTACAACATAGGACCAAATATACAGTTTTAATAATGCCATAAATGCCCATGAAGTTTCCACGGACACCCAAACAGTGTGCTATAGCTCACGAATACCGCAACATAGGACCAAATCTACGAGTTTTAATGAATGCCAAAAATGCCCTTGAAATTGTCCCCGGGACCCAAACAGTGTACTATAGCTCACACAAACGCGAGATAGGACCAAATCAACGAGTTAATGAATGCTAAATGCCCAACAATTTGTCCCGGACCCCAAACTGTGTATAGCTCACCAAAACTGCGAGAAAGGTCCAAATCTATGAGTTTTAATGAATGAAGAAATGCACATGAAATTGAAATGTCAAAATTTCCACAGACACCCAAACTGTGTGCTATAGCTCACGAAACTACACATAGGACCAAATCTACGAGTTTTAATAATGCCAAAAATGCCCTTGAAAGTTTCCACGGACACCCAAATAGTGTACTATAACTCACACAAACCGCAAGATAGGACCAAAACAACGAGTTCTGATGAATGCAGATGCCCGGCAAATTGTCCCGGACCAAACAGTGTGCTATAGCTATCAAAAACTGCGAGAAAGGTCCAAATCTATATGTTTTAATGAAGACAGAAATGCACATAAATTGTCCCCAGACACACAATCTGTGTGCTATAGCTCATGAAAACTACAACATAGGACCAAATCTACGAGTTTTAATTAATGCCATAAATTCCCATGAAATTTCCACGGACACAAATAGTGTGCTATAGCTCAAATATTGCAATAGGACCAAATCTACGAGTTTTAATGAATGCCAAAAATGCCCTTGAAATTGTCCCCGGGCCCCTCAAACAGTGTACTATAGCTCACACAAACTGCGAGATCGGACCAAATCGATGAGTTATGATGAATGCTATAAATGCCCAGCAATTTGTCCCGGTACCCCTAAACAGTGTGTTATAGCTCACCAAAACTGCGAAGGTCCAATCTATGAGTTTTAATGAATGATAGAAATGCACATGAAATTGTCCCCAGACACCCAAACTGTGTGCTATAGCTCACGAAAACTACCACATAGGACCAAATCTATGAGTTTTAATTAATGCCATAAATTCCCTTGAAAGTTTCCACGGACACCCAAACAATGTACTATAACTCACACAAACCGCGAGATAGGACCAAAACAACGAGTTCTGATGGAATGCTAGGATGCCCGGCAAATTGTCCCCGGACCCAAACAGTGTGCTATAGCTCTCAAAAACTGCGAGAAAGGTCCAAATCTATAGTTTTAATGAATGACAGAAATGCACATGAAATTGTCCCCAGACCCAACTGTGTGCTATAGCTCACGAAAACTATAACATAGGACCAAATCTACGGTTTTAATAATGCCATAAATGCCCATGAAATTTCCACGGACACCCAAATAGTGTGCTATAGCTCATGAATATGCAACATAGGACCAAATCTACGAGTTTTAATTAATGCCAAAAATGCCCTTGAAATTGTCCCTTGCCCAAACAGTGTACTATAGCTCACACAAACGCGAGATAGGACCAAATCAACGAGTTCTGATGAATGCTCGAATTGCCCAACTATTTGTCCCGGCACCCCTAAAAAGTGTGTTATAGTCACCAAAACTACGAGAAAGGACCAAATCTATGAGTTTAATGAATGACAGAAATGCACATGAAATTGTCCCAGACACCCAAATTGTGTGCTATAGCTCACGAAAACTACAACATAGGACCAAATATACGAGTTTTAATCAATGCCATAAATGCCCATGAAAGTTTCCACGGACACCCCAGTGTGCTATAGCTCACGAATACCGCAACATAGGACCAAATCTACGATTTTAATGAATGCCAAAAATGCCCTTGCCCGGGAACAGTGTACTATAGCTCACACAAACTGCGAGATCGGACCAAATCGACGAGTTATGATGAATGCTATAAATGCCCAACAATTTGTCCCACCCTAAACTGTGTTATAGCTCACCAAAACTGCGAGAAAGGTCCAATCTATGAGTTTTAATGAATGATAGAAATGCACATGAAATTGTCCAGACACCCAAACTGTGTGCTATAGCTCACGAAAACTACCAACATAGGACCAAATCTACGAGTTTTAATTAATGCCATAAATGCCCTTGAAAGTTTCCCGGACACCCAAATAGTGTACTATAACTCACACAAACCGCAAGATAGGACCAAAACAACGAGTTCTGATGAATGCTAGGGATGCCCGGCAAATTGTCCCCGGACCAGCAAACAGTGTGCTATAGCTATCAAAAACTGCGAGAAAGGTCCAAATCTATATGTTTTAATGAATGACAGAAATGCACATAAATTGTCCCCAGACACACAACTGTGTGCTATAGCTCATGAAAACTACAACATAGGACCAAATCGAGTTTTAATTAATGCCATAAATTCCCATGAAATTTCCACGGACACAAATAGTGTGCTATAGCTCATGAATATGCAACATAGGACCAAATCTACGAGTTTTAATGAATGCCAAAAATGCCCTTGAAATTGTCCCCGGCCCCTCAAACAGTGTACTATAGCTCACAAACTGCGAGAGGACCAAATCGATGAGTTATGATGAATGCTATAAATGCCCAGCAATTTGTCCTGGTACCCCTAAACAGTGTGTTATAGCTCACCAAAACTGCGAGAAAGGTCCAATCTATGAGTTTTAATGAATGATAGAAATGCACATGAAATTGTCCCCAGACACCCAAACTGTGTGCTATAGCTCACGAAAACTACCACATAGGACCAAATCTATGAGTTTTAATAATGCCAAAATTCCCTTGAAAGTTTCCACGGACCCCAATGTACTATAACTCACACAAACGCGAGATAGGACCAAAACAACGAGTTCTGATGAATGCTAGGGATGCCCAAATTGTCCCCGGACCAGCAAACAGTGTGCTATAGCTCTCAAAAACTGCGAGAAAGGTCCAAATCTATATGTTTTAATGAATGACAGAAATGCACATGAAATTGTCCCCAGACACACAATCTGTGTGCTATAGCTCACGAAAACTATAACATAGGACCAAATCTACGGGTTTTAATTAATGCCATAAATGCCCATGAAATTTCCACGGACACCCAAATAGTGTGCTATAGCTCATGAATATTGCAACATAGGACCAAATCTACGAGTTTTAATGAATGCCAAAAATGCCCTTGAAATTGTCCCTTGCCCCCCAAACAGTGTACTATAGCTCACACAAACCGCGAGATAGGACCAAATCAACGAGTTCTGATGAATGCTCGAATTGCCCAACTATTTGTCCCGGCACCCCTAAAAAGTGTGTTATAGGTCACCAAAACTACGAGAAAGGACCAAATCTATGAGTTTTAATGAATGACAGAAATGCACATGAAATTGTCCCAGACACCCAAATTGTGTGCTATAGCTCACGAAAACTACAACATAGGACCAAATATACAAGTTTTAATTAATGCCATAAATGCCCATGAAAGTTTCCACGGACACCCAAACAGTGTGCTATAGCTCACGAATACCGCAACATAGGACCAAATCTACGATTTTTAATGAATGCCAAAAATGCCCTTGAAATTGTCCCCGGGACCCTCAAACAGTGTACTATAGCTCACACAAACTGCGAGATCGGACCAAATCGACGAGTTATGATGAATGCTATAAATGCCCAGCAATTTGTCCCGGTACCCCTAAACAATGTGTTATAGCTCACCAAAACTGCGAGAAAGGTCCAATCTATGAGTTTTAATGAATGATAGAAATGCACATGAAATTGTCCACAGACACCCAAACTGTGTGCTATAGCTCACGAAAACTACCACATAGGACCAAATCTACGAGTTTTAATTAATGCCATAAATGCCCTTGAAAGTTTTCACGGACACCCAAACAGTGTACTATAACTCACACAAACCGCAAGATAGGACCAAAACAACGAGTTCTGATGAATGCTAGGGATGCGGCAAATTGTCCCCGGAGCAAACAGTGTGCTATAGCTATCAAAAAACGGTCTATATGTTTTTAATGAATGACAGAAATGCACATGAAATTGTCCCCAGACACATCTGTGTGCTATAGCTCACGAAAACTAAACATAGGACCAAATCTACGGTTTTAATTAATGCCATAAATGCCCATGAAATTTCCACGGACCCAAATAGTGTGCTATAGCTCATGAATATTGCAACATAGGACCAAATCTACGTTTAATGCCAAAAATGCCCTTGAAATTGTTGCCCCCCAAACAGTGTACTATAGCTCACACAAACGCGAGATAGGACCAAATCAACGAGTTCTGATGAATGCTCGAATTGCCCAACTATTTGTCTCGGCACCCCTAAAAAGTGTGTTATAGGTCACTAAAACTACGAGAAAGGACCAAATCTATGAGTTTTAATGAATGACAGAAATGCACATGAAATTGTCCCAGACACCCAAATTGTGTGCTATAGCTCACGGAAACTACAACATAGGACCAAATATACAAGTTTTAATTAATGCCATAAATGCCCATGAAAGTTTCCACGGACACCCAAACAGTGTGCTATAGCTCACGAATACCGCAACATAGGACCAAATCTACGATTTTTAATGAATGCCAAAAATGCCCTTGAAATTGTCCCCGGGACCCTCAAACAGTGTACTATAGCTCACACAAACTGCGAGATCGGACCAAATCGACGAGTTATGATGAATGCTATAAATGCCCATCAATTTGTCCCGGTACCCCTAAACAATGTGTTATAGCTCACCAAAACTGCGAGAAAGGTCCAATCTATGAGTTTTAATGAATGATAGAAATGCACATGAAATTGTCCACAGACACCCAAACTGTGTGCTATAGCTCACGAAAACTACCACATAGGACCAAATCTACGAGTTTTAAGTAATGCCATAAATGCCCTTGAAATTTTTCACGGACACCCAAACAGTGTACTATAACTCACACAAACCGCAAGATAGGACCAAAACAACGAGTTCTGATGAATGCTAGGGATGCCCGGCAAATTGTCCCCGGACCAGCAAACAGTGTGCTATAGCTATCAAAAACTGCAAGAAAGGTCCAAATCTATATGTTTTAATGAATGACAGAAATGCACATAAATTGTCCCCAGACACACAATCTACGAGTTTTAATTAATGCCATAAATTCCCATGAAATTTCCACGGACACTCAAATAGTGTGCTATAGCTCATGAATATTGCAACATAGGACCAAATCGAGTTTTAATGAATGCCAAAAATGCCCTTGAAATTATCCCTTGCCCCCCAAACAGTGTACTATAGCTCACACAAACCGCGAGATAGGACCAAATCAACGAGTTCTGATGAATGCTCGAATTGCCCAACTATTGTGCCGGCACCCCTAAAAAGTGTGTTATAGGTCACCAAAACTACGAGAAAGGACCAAATCTATGAGTTTTAATGAATGACAGAAATGCACATGAAATTCTCCCCAGACACCCAAACTGTGTGCTATAGCTCACGAAAACTACAACATAGGACCAAATATACGAGTTTTAATTAATGCCATAAATGCCCATGAAAGTTTCCACGGACACCCAAACAGTGTGCTATAGCTCACGAATACCGCAACATAGGACCAAATCTACGATTTTTAATGAATGCCAAAAATGCCCTTGAAATTGTCCCCGGGCCCCTCAAACAGTGTACTATAGCTCACACAAACTGCGAGATCGGACCAAATCGATGAGTTATGATGAATGCTATAAATGCCCAGCAATTTGTCCCGGTACCCCTAAACAGTGTGTTATAGCTCACCAAAACTGCGAGAAAGGTCCAATCTATGAGTTTTAATGAATGATAGAAATGCACATGAAATTGTCCCCAGACACCCAAACTGTGTGCTATAGCTCACGAAAACTACCACATAGGACCAAATCTACGAGTTTTAATTAATGCCATAAATGCCCTTGAAAGTTTCCATGGACACCCAAACAGTGTACTATAACTCACACAAACCGCGAGATAGGACCAAACAACGAGTTTGATGAATGCTAGGGATGCCCGGCAAATTGTCCCCGGACCAGCAAACAGTGTGCTATCTCAAAACTGCGAGAAAGGTCCAAATCTATATGTTTTAATGAATGACAGAAATGCACATGAAATTGTCCCCAGACACACAATCTGTGTGCTATAGCTCACGAAAACTATAACATAGGACCAAATCTACGGGTTTTAATTAATGCCATAAATGCCCAGGAAATTTCCACGGACACCCAAGTAGTGTGCTATAGCTCATGAATATTGCAACATAGGACCAAATCTACGAGTTTTAATGAATGCCAAAAATGCCGTTGAAATTGTCCCTTGCCCCCCAAACAGTGTACTATAGCTCACACAAACCGCGAGATAGGACCAAATCAACGAGTTCTGATGAATGCTCGAATTGCCCAACTATTTGTCCCGGCACCCCTAAAAGTGTGTTATAGGTCCAAAACTACGAGAAAGGACCAAATCTATGAGTTTTAATGAATGACAGAAATGCACATGAATTGTCCCAGACACCCAAATTGTGTGCTATAGCTCACGAAAACTACAACATAGGACCAAATCTACAAGTTTTAATTAATGCCATAAATGCCCATGAAAGTTTCCATGGACACCCAAACAGTGTGCTATAGCTCACGAATACCGCAACATAGGACCAAATCTACGATTTTTATTGAATGCCAAAAATGCCCTTGAAATTGTCCCCGGGACCCTCAAACAGTGTACTATAGCTCACACAAACTGCGAGATCGGACCAAATCGACGAGTTATGATGAATGCTATAAATGCCCAGCAATTTGTCCCGGTACCCTAAACAATGTGTTATAGCTCACCAAAACTGAGAAAGGTCCAATCTATGAGTTTTAATGAATGATAGAAATGCACATGAAATTGTCCACAGACACCCAAACTGTGTGCTATAGCTCACGAAAACTACCACATAGGACCAAATCTACGAGTTTTAATTAATGCCATAAATGCCCTTGAAAGTTTCCACGGACACCCAAACAGTGTACTATAACTCACACAAACCGCAAGATAGGACCAAAACAACGATTTCTGATGAATGCTAGTATGTTTTAATGAATGACAGAAATGCACATGAAATTGTCCCCAGACACACAATCTGTGTGCTATAGCTCACGAAAAATACAACATAGGACCAAATCTACGAGTTTTAATTAATGCCATAAATTCCCATGAAATTTCCACGGACACCCAAATAGTGTGCTATAGCTCATGAATATTGCAACATAGGACCAAATCTACAAGTTTTAATGAATGCCAAAAATGCCCTTGAAATTGTCCCTTGCCCCCCAAACAGTGTACTATAGCTCACACAAACCGCGAGATAGGACCAAATCAACGAGTTCTGATGAATGCTCGAATTGCCCAACTATTTGTCCCGGCACCCCTAAAAAGTGTGTTATAGGTCACCAAAACTACGAGAAAGGACCAAATCTATGAGTTTTAATGAATGACAGAAATGCACATGAAGTTGTCCCCAGACACCCAAACTGTGTGCTATAGCTCACGAAAACTACAACATAGGACCAAATATACGAGTTTTAGTTAATGCCATAAATGCCCATGAAAGTTTCCACGGACACCCATAAAGTGTGCTATAGCTCATGAATACCGCAACATAGGACCAAATCTACGATTTTTAATGAATGCCAAAAATGCCCTTGAAATTGTCCCCGGGCCCCTCAAACAGTGTACTATAGCTCACACAAACTGCGAGATCGGACCAAATCGACGAGTTATGATGAATCCTATAAATGCCCAGCAATTTGTCCCGGTACCCCTAAACAATGTGTTATAGCTCACCAAAACTGCGAGAAAGGTCCAATCTATGAGTTTTAATGAATGATAGAAATGCACATGAAATTGTCCACAAACACCCAAACTGTGTGCTATAGCTCACGAAAACTACCACATAGGACCAAATCTAAGAGTTTTAATTAATGCCATAAATGCCCTTGAAAGTTTCCACGGACACCCAAACAGTGTACTATAACTCACACAAACCGCGAGATAGGACCAAAACAACGAGTTCTGATGAATGCTAGGGATGCCCGGCAAATTGTCCCCGGACTAGCAAACAGTGTGCTATAGCTCTCAAAAACTGCGAGAAAGGTCCAAATCTTTATGTTTTAATGAATGACAGAAATGCACATGAAATTGTCCCCAGACACACAATCCGTGTGCTATAGCTCATGAAAACTAAAACTTAGGACCAAATCTACGAGTTTTAATTAATGCCATAAATGCCCATGAAATTTCCACGGACACCCAAATAGTGTGCTATAGCTCATGAATATTGCAACATAGGACCAAATCTACGAGTTTTAATGAATGCCAAAAATGCCCTTGAAATTGTCCCTTGCCCCCCAAACAGTGTACTATAGCTCACACAAACCGCGAGATAGGACCAAATCAACGAGTTCTGATGAATAATCGAATTGCCCAACTATTTGTCCCGGCACCCCTAAAAAGTGTGTTATAGGTCACCAAAACTATGAGAAAGGACCAAATCTATGAGTTTTAATGAATGACAGAAATGCACATGAAATTGTCCCCAGACACCCAAACTGTGTGCTATAGCTCACGAAAACTACAACATAGGACCAAATATACGAGTTTTAATTAATGCCATAAATGCCCATGAAAGTTTCCACACACACCCAAACAGTGTGCTATAGCTCACGAATACCGCAACATATGACCAAATCTACGATTTTTAATGAATGCCAAAAATGCCCTTGAAATTGTCCCTGGGCCCCTCAAACAGTGTACTATAGCTCACACAAACTGCGAGATCGGACCAAATCGACGAGTTATGATGAATGCTATAAATGCCCAGCAATTTGTCCCGGTACCCCTAAACAATGTGTTATAGCTCACCAAAACTGCGAGAAAGGTCCAATCTATGAGTTTTAATGAATGATAGAAATGCACATGAAATTGTCCACAGACACCCAAACTGTGTGCTATAGCTCACGAAAACTACCACATAGGACCAAATCTACGAGTTTTAATTAATGCCATAAATGCCCTTGAAAGTTTCCATGGACACCCAAACAGTGTACTATAACTCACACAAACCGCAAGATAGGACCAAAACAACGAGTTCTGATGAATGCTAGGGATGCCCGGCAAATTGTCCCCGGACCAGCAAACAGTGTGCTATAGCTATCAAAAACTGCGAGAAAGGTCAAAATCTATATGTTTTAATGAATGACAGAAATGCACATAAATTGTCCCCAGACACACAATCTGTGTGCTATAGCTCATGAAAACTACAACATAGGACCAAATCTACGAGTTTTAATTAATGCCATAAATTCCCATGAAATTTCCACGGACACTCAAATAGTGTGCTATAGCTCATGAATATTGCAACATAGGACCAAATCTACGAGTTTTAA
Organism: Alopecurus myosuroides; assembly: GCA_028641055.1. Lineage (NCBI taxonomy): Eukaryota > Viridiplantae > Streptophyta > Magnoliopsida > Poales > Poaceae > Alopecurus > Alopecurus myosuroides. The sequence continues at coordinate 24,972 of JAPCYS010003319.1, read as the reverse complement.
TGAATGCCAAAAATGCCCTTGAAATTATCCCTTGCCCCCCAAACAGTGTACTATAGCTCACACAAACCGCGAGATAGGACCAAATCAACGAGTTCTGATGAATGCTCGAATTGCCCAACTATTTGTCCCGGCACCCCTAAAAAGTGTGTTATAGGTCACCAAAACTACGAGAAAGGACCAAATCTATGAGTTTTAATGAATGACAGAAATGCACATGAAATTGTCCCCAGACACCCAAACTGTGTGCTATAGCTCACGAAAACTACAACATAGGACCAAATATACGAGTTTTAATTAATGCCATAAATGCCCATGAAAGTTTCCACGGACCCAAACAGTGTGCTATAGCTCACGAATACCGCAACATAGGACCAAATCTACGATTTTTAATGAATGCCAAAAATGCCCTTGAAATTGTCCCCGGGCCCCTCAAACAGTGTACTATAGCTCACACAAACTGCGAGATCGGACCAAATCGACGAGTTATGATGAATGCTATAAATGCCTAGCAATTTGTCCCGGTACCCCTAAACAGTGTGTTATAGCTCACCAACTGCGAGAAAGGTCCAATCTATGAGTTTAATAATGAATGATAGAAATGCACATGAAATTGTCCCCAGACACCCAAACTGTGTGCTATAGCTCACGAAAACTACCACATAGGACCAAATCTACGAGTTTTAATTAATGCCATAAATGCCCTTGAAAGTTTCCACGGACACCCAAACAGTGTACTATAACTCACACAAACCGCGAGATAGGACCAAAACAACGAGTTCTGATGAATGCTGGGATGCCGGCAAATTGTCCCCGGACCAGCAAACAGTGTGCTATAGCTCTCAAAAACTGCGAGAAAGGTCCAAATCTATATGTTTTAATGAATGACAGAAATGCACATGAAATTGTCCCAGACACACAATCTGTGTGCTATAGCTCACGAAAACTACAACATAGGACCAAATCTACGAGTTTTAATTAATTCCATAAATGCCCATGAAATTTCAAAATCTACGAGTTTTAATGAAAGCCAAAAATGCCCTTGAAATTGTCCCTTGCCCCCCCAAACAATGTACTATAGCTCACACAAACCGCGAGATAGGACCAAATCAACGAGTTCTGATGAATGCTCGAATTGCCCAACTATTTGTCCCGGCACCCCTAAAAAGTGTGTTATAGGTCACCAAAACTACGAGAAAGGACCAAATCTATGAGTTTTAATGAATGACAGAAATGCACATGAAATTGTCCCCAGACACACAAACTGTGTGCTATAGCTCACGAAAACTACAACATAGGACCAAATATACGAGTTTTAATTAATGCCATAAATGCCCATGAAAGTTTCCACGGACACCCAAACAGTGTGCTATAGCTCACGAATACCGCAACATAGGACCAAATCTACAATTTTTAATGAATGCCAAAAATGCCCTTGAAATTGTCCCCGGGCCCCTCAAACAGTGTACTATAGCTCACACAAACTACGAGATCGGACCAAATCGACGAGTTATGATGAATGCTATAAATGCCTAGCAATTTGTCCCGGTACCCCTAAACAATGTGTTATAGCTCACCAAAACTGCGAGGAAGGTCCAATCTATGAGTTTTAATGAATGATAGAAATGCACATGAAATTGTCCCCAGACACCCAAACTGTGTGCTATAGCTCACGAAAACTACACATAGGACCAAATCTAGGAGTTTTAATTAATGCCATAAATGCCCTTGAAAGTTTCCACGGACACCCAAACAGTGTACTATAACTCACACAAACCGCGAGATAGGACCAAAACAAAGAGTTCTGATGAATGCTAGGGATGCCCGGCAAATTGTCCCGGACCAGCAAACAGTGCTATAGCTCTCAAAAACTGCGAGAAAGGTCCAAATCTATATGTTTTAATGAATGACAGAAATGCACATGAAATTGTCCCCAGACACACAATCTGTGTGCTATAGCTCACGAAAACTACAACATAGGACCAAATCTAAGAGTTTTAATTAATGCCATAAATGCCCATGAAATTTCCAAATCTACGAGTTTTAATGAATGCCAAAAATGCCCTTGAAATTGTCCCTTGCCCCCAAACAGTGTACTATAGCTCACACAAACCGCGAGATAGGACCAAATCAACGAGTTCTGCTGAATGCTCGAAATGCCCAGCTATTTGTCCCGGTACCCCTACATAGTGTGTTATAGCTCACCAAAAGACGAAGGTCCAAATCTATGAGTTTTAATGAATGACAGAAATGCACATGAAATTGATCCCAGACGCCCAAACTTTGTGCTATAGCTCACGAAAACTACAACATAGGACCAAATATACGAGTTTTAATTAATGCCATAAATGCCCATGAAAGTTTCCACGGACACCCAAACAGTGTGCTATAGCTCACGAATACCGCAACATAGGACCAAATCTACGATTTTTAATGAATGCCAAAAATGCCCTTGAAATTGTCCCCGGGCCCCTCAAACAGTGTACTATAGCTCACACAAACTGCGAGATCGGACCAAATCGACGAGTTATGATGAATGCTATAAATGCCTAGCAATTTGTCCCGGTACCCCTAAACAGTGTGTTATAGCTCACCAAAACTGCGAGAAAGGTCCAATCTATGAGTTTTAATGAATGATAGAAATGCACATGAAATTGTCCCCAGACACCCAAACTGTGTGCTATAGCTCACGAAAACTACCACATAGGACCAAATCTACGAGTTTTAATTAATGCCATAAATGCCCTTGAAAGTTTCCACGGACACCCAAACAGTGTACTATAACTCACACAAACCGCGAGATAGGACCAAAACAACGAGTTCTGATGAATGCTAGGGATGCCCGGCAAATTGTCCCCGGACCAGCAAACAGTGTGCTATAGCTCTCAAAAACTGCGAGAAAGGTCCAAATCTATATGTTTTAATGAATGACAGAAATGCACATGAAATTGTCCCCAGACACACAATCTGTGTGCTATAGCTCACGAAAACTACAACATAGGACCAAATCTACGAGTTTTAATTAATGCCATAAATGCCCATGAAATTTCCAAATCTACGAGTTTTAATGAATGCCAAAAATGCCCTTGAAATTGTCCCTTGCCCCCCAAACAGTGTACTATAGCTCACACAAACCGCGAGATAGGACCAAATCAACGAGTTCTGATGAATGCTCGAATTGCCCAACTATTTGTCCCGGCACCCCTAAAAAGTGTGTTATAGGTCACCAAAACTACGAGAAAGGACCAAATCTATGAGTTTTAATGAATGACAGAAATGCACATGAAATTGTCCCCAGACACCCAAACTGTGTGCTATAGCTCACGAAAACTACAACATATGACCAAATATACGAGTTTTAATAATGCCATAAATGCCCATGAAAGTTTCCACGGACACCCAAACAGTGTGCAATAGCTCACGAATACTGCAACATAGGACCAAATCTACGATTTTTAATGAATGCCAAAAATGCCCTTGAAATTGTCCCCGGGCCCCTCAAACAGTGTACTATAGCTCACACAAACTGCGAGATCGGACCAAATCGACGAGTTATGATGAATGTTATAAATGCCCAGCAATTTGTCCCGGTACCCCTAAACAGTGTGTTATAGCTCACCAAAACTGCGAGAAAGGTCCAATCTATGAGTTTTAATGAATGATAGAAATGCACATGAAATTGTCCCAGACACCCAAACTGTGTGCTATAGCTCACGAAAACTACCACATAGGACCAAATCTACGAGTTTTAATTAATGCCATAAATGCCCTTGAAAGTTTCCACGGACACCCAAACAGTGTACTATAACTCACACAAACCGCGAGATAGGACCAAAACAACGAGTTCTGATGAATGCTAGGGATGCCCGGCAAATTGTCCCCGGACCAGCAAACAATGTGCTATAGCTCTCAAAAACTGCGAGAAAGGTCCAAATCTATATGTTTTAATGAATGACAGAAATTCACATGAAATTGTCCCCAGACACACAATCTGTGTGCTATAGCTCACGAAAAATACAACATAGGACCAAATCTACGAGTTTTAATTAATGCCATAAATGCCCATGAAATTTCCACGGACACCCAAATAGTGTGCTATAGCTCATGAATATTGCAACATAGGACCAAATCTACAAGTTTTAATGAATGCCAAAAATGCCCTTGAAATTGTCCCTTGCCCCCCAAACAGTGTACTATAGCTCACACAAACCGCGAGATAGGACCAAATCAACGAGTTCTGATGAATGCTCGAATTGCCCAACTATTTGTCCGGCACCCCTAAAAAGTGTGTTATAGGTCACCAAAACTACGAGAAAGGACCAAATCTATGAGTTTTAATGAATGACAGAAATGCACATGAAATTGTCCCCAGACACCCAAACTGTGTGCTATAGCTCACGAAAACTACAACATAGGACCAAATATACGAGTTTTAATTAATGCCATAAATGCCCATGAAAGTTTCCACGGACACCCAAACAGTGTGCTATAGCTCACGAATACCGCAACATAGGACCAAATCTACGATTTTTAATGAATGCCAAAAATGCCCTTGAAATTGTCCCCGGGCCCCTCAGACAGTGTACTATAGCTCACACAAACTGCGAGATCGGACCAAATCAACGAGTTATGATGAATGCTATAAATGCCCAGCAATTTGTCCCGGTACCCCTAAACAATGTGTTATAGCTCAGCAAAACTGCGAGAAAGGTCCAATCTATGAGTTTTAATGAATGATAGAAATGCACATGAAATTGTCCACAAACACCCAAACTGTGTGCTATAGCTCACGAAAACTACCACATAGGACCAAATCTACGAGTTTTAATTAATGCCATAAATGCCCTTGAAAGTTTCCACGGACACCCAAACAGTGTACTATAACTCACACAAACCGCGAGATAGGACCAAAACAACGAGTTCTGATGAATGCTAGGGATGCCCGGCAAATTGTCCCCGGACCAGCAAACAGTGTGCTATAGCTCTCAAAAACTGCGAGAAAGGTCCAAATCTATATGTTTTAATGAATGACAGAAATGCACATGAAATTGTCCCCAGACACACAGTCAGTGTGCTATAGCTCATGAAAACTAAAACATAGGACCAAATCTACGAGTTTTAATTAATGCCATAAATGCCCATGAAATTTCCACGGACACCCAAATAATGTGCTATAGCTCATGAATATTGCAACATAGGACCAAATCTACGAGTTTTAATGAATGCCAAAAATGCCCTTGAAATTGTCCCTTGCCCCCCAAACAGTGTACTATAGCTCACACAAACCGCGAGATAGGACCAAATCAACGAGTTCTGATGAATAATCGAATTGGCCAACTATTTGTCCCGGCACCCTTAAAAAGTGTGTTATAGGTCACCAAAACTATGAGAAAGGACCAAATCTATGAGTTTTAATGAATGACAGAAATGCACATGAAATTGTCCCCAGACACCCAAACTGTGTGCTATAGCTTGTCGCACCCGGACTTCTAGAGGATACTCACCGTACGAACTGAACAGTATTTTGGTTGGATTACGGGGCTTAATGGCTCCCGCGTCCCCTTACGGGTAGGCCAGCACTTATGTGCGACAACCAACCGTTACTGTTCACCGTCGATGTAAACTATCCCGTAGAAATCAGGATACTGCCTTTGACGTACTTCATACCATACACACATGGTACGTCAAGGGTTTTGAACAAAAGGATAACACAACATGCCTCTAAGACACAAAAGATTGAAATAAGGTAGCAAATGGCCTTCACTAAGGCAGAGATAGCAAATACAATCATCAGAGGACACATGTCCCAACATAGCATTCATTACATCAGCGGAAGCAATCAGAGGTGTCTGGGTACAGACAAATCCAACAGGCTTAAGAAGCCGGAGAAATTAAAGAAGACGAAGCCCATCCACGTAGGTCCTGGATCCAACCCTGGTCCAGCTATCTACTCGTCTGCAGTCTCGTCAAACTCCACGAAGTAGCCATCCTGGTGGTCATCGTAGCCGTAGTCGTAGTCTGCGTAAACCACAGCCCCAACGGGGTCAGTACATCCAAGTACTGGCAAGCAAGACTCACAGTTCACCAAAGTATAACCCGTCAACACAAGCACAGATGACTTGGGTTCAACGGAAGAAAGGGGGTATATATAAGATGCTGCAACTGGCTGCGCTAACCAACTACAGAGATTCTATCACTTCCAACTATCAGAAAGGGGATAAGATCGAGTGTTGTAACCAACTGAAAGATAACATCAAACAAACCCATCCTGGATCTCGCCCCTTATCCAAAGAAGCAATCCGAGGATAACTCACACAGTGGGATTAAGATGAAACAAGTTATTGTGACAATAATCCTATTACTAGTCAAATTGATAATCATGGGGTGTGAGATTGTGAATCATTAGGTTTAAGTTGTCCTGAGTACTTGTTAGCCAGTACTTTCACCAAGTAGTCCATAGCCGCGGAAAACACGGCTTCTCGAGAAGATTATCCCTGCAGGGTTGCACCAATTTGGCCGTACACGTATGAATAACCCGCCAGATGGGATGCCTCCCACCAAGCGGGGCACTCAACACAACTCAACTCTTCTCCGCATCAAGCCCAAAGCACCTTGGGCGCACGGCTAATCGAGCCCAGAAGAAAATGGACCCTCATAGCACTCTAAGAACGTGTCCCCCTATATGCCGACTACAAAAGTTCCACGCTGCGCTGGGCTCGCAAAAACATGCATGCGGCAAATAGAAAGCACGAACTAAATGAGATGATTTGGACGAGATGCGAATCGAATCAAATTGAGGGGGGCGCCCATACTCGCTTCCCACATGCGGGTAGTGCTCATCATGGATCAGTAGACAAGACCCTTTTCCTATTAGGGTCGACACTAGCAGGCCTCAAAACCACACAGGGCCTCCTGCCGGTGCCTTATCATCAAATTATTATTAACAGTAATAACATTAGCATGATTTATTGATTGATTAACATCGAGCCCCCCAGAACATAATGAAATATAGTAACTGAAAGTAAACGGATAACAGCAAAACAACCTAATCATACTAGTAAGACACTGGCTCAATCAATAGGGTTGTAGGAGGGGTGGTGAGGCAATATCAGGGTTAAAGGATTCATGTGATAGGTTCGTAACAGAAACAACTACCACTAAGGCTAGCAAGAATAGACAACAGAAAGTATCGGTAACCAGGGTTGAAAGGAACACAATGGTTCATGTGAGTGATAACTTGCCTGCAAACTCAACAGCCGGGTATTGAGCTAGATCCTCAGAAGGGGTGCTGTAAAGGTCGTCTGCCTCAACGTCGTCGTCTATTCGAGAAGAAGCAAACAAACAAAACAGGAATGTAAACAATCATTGCCATGGCATTGTGCACAATCAAGATGATGCATTACAGTTAATGGTTGCATCAAAATAAACTAGCTAACATGATAACACAATTTAAATGGACCCATATGCAATTGGATTGCATATGGAAAAGATCCATTGAATTAAGTGGAAACAAATGATTTTATAATTAACTATTAGGTGAAAGTTGTTAGCATGATGCATGCATGATGATGATAACAAGATAACAACAAATAACAATGATAGATGCAAAGGAAAAGGAATAAAACAAGTTTGGAAATTATTTATTAAGTTTGGAAAAATTTGGTTACTTAAACATGTCACACAAACAATTATTGTTTTCATCAATTTAAAGTGTGCAAAACAATTAGCAAAATTTATATTTGAAAAGAACATCAAATTTTAGTAGGATTGCATGTTTCACATGTTGAAAAAGGAGTTAGGATAATTTAAGTATGAATTAAACAATATTAAACAAGTTTTATTTGAATTTAAAACAAGTTTGAATATTATTTGAATTTTATTTGTTCAAACCATAAATTCAAATTCACATTTGAAAAGTTCATACTTTGGTGGTTTGAAAACATATTTTGCATGTTTAAAAATATTTTATTTTAAGCAAGTTATGATTTTATCAAATTTAATTGAATTAAACAAGTATTAAATTATTTAGGCAATTTAAATTATTCAAACAATGAAACAAATTTTATATTTGAATAGGATATTAAAAATGGTATGAAAAACATATTTCATTTGCCTTATTTGGAATTAGTATGAATTATTGCAAATTACATTTGAAGTATTCAAATTTGAATTTTAAATGCCTTTTGAAAATTCAAAACAGAACACAAATGGAATAATTGGATAGACAATAAAATTTGGAGCAATAAACATATACAACTTTTATTTATTGGATTAATAATGATTTAGTTATGGAATTTATGAATTTGCATTTGAATTATTTGGATTCAATTTTAAATTGCATTTTGAAAATTCAAAACAGTGAACAAATGTTTCCAAAAGATAGACAATTGAATTTAGATCAGAATGCATATTTTATTTGCAGTTTTTAGTGTTATAAAATAAAAGATATGATGGTTTTGAAACCAGGGGCCAAACTGTGATTTATTTGGACCTAGTTGAAAACAGAAAGTTTAAAATGCGTTTTACACCCACTGGAATCCTACCCACACGCTGCCAGGAGGGCCTCGTGGTTCACTGTGCCCGCGTGGCACCAGAGGGGCTGACGGATGGGCCCTGGTTGTCAGCGCTCGAACGAAAAAGAGGGATTTAATCCCAGGGAGCCGGGACTCGAACCCGCGGTCTCCCTCTGGCGCGCGTTCGACTGAAACCAGTGCGGCTGGTGCGTGTTTGTTGTCAGAAACGTACGCGCAGCCAAGGTAAAGAGTGAAAACGTTAACTGAACCTCAGCTGCACTCGCTGTCTGAACCACTGTCAGAAACACGAACGCCGGCGAGGACCCGCCGTTGTGCTGCGCCGGTGAGGCCGTAGTGGATGCGTGCGAGGTGGTGCAGAAGGAAGGCAGGGAGGAGGAAGAGAAAGGTGGGCTCACCACCGTTGTCGTGGGAAGCAGCGGCCTGGTGACGAAGTTCTCCGAGACGGCGGTGGCCTGCCGCGGAGGGAACGGGGACGGCGGCGAGGATCTGGTCGACGGCGTGCTTGGCAGCGGTGTTCAAACGTGAGCGGAGACCGAGGGGGTTTCGTTCCCACGCTCAGATAGGAGGGGGAAACCGCATGGCGACGGCGGCGAGGGCGAATTCAGGCGGTGGTCGTCGGGGTGGAGATCAGAGAGGGGGGAGACGGTGGCTGCGAGGTGGAAAGTGGCGGCGCGGCGCGGGGAGCGAGGGAGGCTAGGCTAGGGCACCTGCCAGAGGGACTAGGGGGGATATATAGAGTGCTGTGACCTCGGATCGGCCGTCGCTCGGCGAGGAAGGGGACGTGGCACCTGCGGATTACCTGCCGTACGGGGAGACGACGGTGGCGGCCGTCTGTTCGAAGTGGTAAGTAGCTAGGTGGGCTGGGCTTTGCGCGCGCGTAGGTTAGGTGGGCTGGGTAGCGCTAGGTGCTGCGCGCGCGCGCTGGTTTGCTCCTTTTTTATTTTTTTCCTTTTCTGTTTTTTTTTGTAGCTTTAGCTTTTGGAAGAAAAACCTAGTTTTTAAGTTAGGAAAAATTTGGAAAAATTAGGGTGAAATCCTTAGGTAAAATGCAAACATTTGGTAGCTTTTATTTTAAAAAACTTAAACATTTGCTTGTTGTTTAAAAATTAAACCTAATTGATTGAAATTTTCAATATTAATTACTATTAGAAAAACAAGCAATTTCAATAGGGTTTCCCCTAGGGTTTAAAATGATTTAAAGAATACAAATGTGTGGTAAATTTTATGGATTCAAAAAGGTACTGATTTTGAGAATTGGTTTGAATTTGAAAATGTTTTAGAATTATTTGATTGGATTAATGGTTTGATTAAACCAACAATTTAATGAGTGAATAACAAGGAATAAAATGGTTGTTTTTATTTGTTATTTTTATTCCAAAAGTTGTAAAAGATCAAGTATGAAAATAACCATTTGGAATAGTTTGAGTTTGATTATGAAAACAAGATAAATAGATGGAAAACAAATAGTAACAATTGCAAACAAAAAATAAAACAAATGCAATGAGATGATGACATGATGCATTGCTTGAATTTAAAACAAGAAACAAAACATTCTAAGGGATGTTTCATACTTGGGATGTTACAAAACGCCCCCCCTTGAAGGAATCGCGCCCCGATATTCCTTACTGAGATGTGAAAAGGTCCGGATACTTCTTGCGAAGATCCTCTTCGGTCTCCCACGTTGCCTCTTTATCGGAATGATGCGACCATTGCACTTTCAAGAACTTTGTGCTCTTGTTGCGAGTCTTACGCTCGGTCTCATCGAGAATTCGAATAGGGTGCTCCTCATAAGACAGATCATCTTGCAGTTCAATGGAATCATGATCAACTGCACGATCTGGATCTTTGAAACACTTCTTGAGCTGGGACACGTGGAACACATCGTGCACCTTGGATAGTTTTTCTGGAAGTTCAAGACGATAAGCATTTTCTGCACGCCTTGAGAGGATGTTGAAAGGACCAATGTATCTTGGTGCAAGCTTTCCTTTCACACCCAAACGATGAGTGCCTCTGAGGGGAGTTACACGGAGATATGCCTTATCACCAGGTTCATAGATCATATCCCTGTGCTTGCTATCATAATAGCTCTTCTGACGAGACTGAGAAATCCTGAGATTGTCACGAATGATACGAACTTTCTCCTCGGCTTCCTTAACAATGTCAGGGCCCAAGAGTGAACGTTCACCAGCTCCAGACCAATTGATTGGACTCCTGCATCTGCGACCATAGAGTGCCTCAAATGGTGCCATGCCCAGGCTTGCCTGGTAGCTGTTGTTGTAGGAGAATTCAGCATATGGAAGGCAATCCTCCCATTTCATGCCAAAGGAGAGACCACATGCTCTGAGCATATCCTCGAGAATCTGATTGACTCTTTCGACTTGCCCCTGAGACTGAGGGTGATAAGCTGTGCTGAACATAAGTTTAGTGCCCAAAGCTTCTTGAAAACTCTTCCAGAAATGAGAAGTGAAGATACTTCCACGGTCTGAGCTTATTTCCAATGGAACACCATGAAGAGGAACAATCCTTGCTGTGTAGAGCTCTGCTAACTGGCTAGCTGAGATAGTTTCCTTTACATCAAAGAAGTGAGCAACCTTAGTGAGACGATCAATAAAAACGAAGATTGCATCGTTGCCCTTCTTGGACTTTGGAAACCCAGTAACGAAGTCCATTTCAATCATGTCCCACTTCCACTCAGGAATTTTCAGAGGTTGGAGTAGACCGGCTGTTTTCTGATGGACTGCCTTAACACGTTGACAAACGTCGCATTCAGAAACGTATTGAGCAATTTCACGTTTCATGTCAGGCCACCAATACAGAGTCTTGAGATCCTGGTACATCTTTGTACTTCCAGGGTGGATGGAGAGAGGAGTTTCATGAGCCTCCTTGAGAATGATATCCTTGAGACTTTGAATCTGAGGAACTGCAATGCGTCCTTCGAAGAACACAGTTCCCTTGTCATCAATTGTGAAGGACTTGAATTTATCATTGCCCTCCTTGATGTGCTCTACAATCTTCTTGATTTCAGTATCACGAAGTTGTTCAGAACGAATCTTGTCCTCGAGAGTTGGACTGGCTGTCAAGCTAGCAAGGTATCCTTCAGGGACAAGACCAAGGTTCAGCTTCTGGAATTCTTCATGAAGTGGAGGTTGGCTTTCCATGATCATAAGATTATTGCAATAGGATTTGCGACTGAGAGCATCGGCCATAACATTAGCCTTGCCTGGAGTGTAAGAAATGGTGAGATCAAAGTCTTTAATCTTCTCAATCCATCTCCTTTGCCTGAGGTTCAGATCTGGCTGAGTGAAGATGTATTTCAGACTCTTATGATCGGAAAAGATTTCAGTTTTGTTACCCAGCAAGTATTGTCTCCATTTCTTGAGGGCAAACACAACTGCTGCAAGTTCAAGATCATGAGTGGGATAGTTTTGCTCATGTGGGTTCAACTGACGTGAAGCATAAGCCCCAACTTGACGTTCTTGCATAAGAACTGCTCCTAGGCCTTGGAGAGATGCATCACAGAATATCTGGAAAGGTTTGGTAGTATCTGGGCCAACCAGAACTGGGGTAGAAGTGAGTTTAGTCTTCAGGAGGTTGAAACTCTCATCACATTGTGGAGTCCAAACGAACTTCTTGTCCTTCTTTGTGTGATCAGTGAGAGGTTTGGCAATCTTGGAAAAGTTTTGGACGAAACGACGGCAATAGCTAGCCAAGCCAAGAAAACTTCTGACTTGCTTCACCGTCTTAGGGGGTTTCCAATCAACAATTGCCTTAACCTTTTCAGGATCAATCGCAATGCCCTTGGCAGAGATGATATGACCAAGATATGCAACTTCTGAAATCCAGAACTCACATTTGGAAAACTTGGCATATAGACGATGCTCGCGAAGTTTCATGAGAGTGAGACGAAGGTGTTCTCCATGCTCTTCCTCGGATTTTGAGTAGACTAGAATGTCATCAAGATATACCACAACGAACTTGTCGAGGTATTCATGGAAGACAGAATTCATGAGTCTTGAGAACGTCGCCGGTGCATTGGTGAGACCAAAGGACATGATGTATTCATATAGACCGTACCGAGTGGTGAAAGCTGTCTTAGGAATATCTTCCTTTCTGATCTTTATCTGATGGTACCCCATCCTCAAGTCCAACTTTGAGAATATTGAGGCTCCAGCAAGTTGATCAAAAAGATCATCGATACGAGGAATTGGATACTTGTTCTTGATGGTTTTCTCGTTGAGAGGACGATAGTCAACCACGAGTCTTTTTGTTTGATCCTTCTTGGCAACAATCAGAGTTGGGCAACCCCAAGCGGAGGAACTAGGCTGAATGTAACCTTTCTCCATGTACATATCGATTTGCTCCTTCAACAATTTCAGTTCAGGAGGAGCTATCTTGTATGGATGCTTAGAGATTGGAGCAGTACCTGGCTCAAGCTCGATCACGAACTCAACTGCTCTATCCGGAGGCATCCCTGGCAACTCTTCTGGAAAGACGTCAGGGAATTCACAAACCACCGGAACATTCTCAATTGCAGGAAGGGGTTTGGCATCTAGGTTGAACAGCTGAACATAACTTGATCCATATGGAGAATAGACTATCTGTCCTGAAGTGTGGGATAGAGTTATTGACTTTTGAGCACAGTCAATTTTAGCTTTGTGGGTCTTCAACCAATCCATACCCAGAATGACATCAATGTCAGAATTTCCCAGCAACATGAGTGAAGCAAGGAATATGCGACCTCCAATTAGGATCTCATTGTCCATGCTTATCTTGGATGTCAACATTTGCAGTCCCGGAGAGTGAACAGTCATTTGATTGCTTAGCGGAACCAGAACTAGATTGTATGCTTTTCCAAAAATCTTTGACACAAACGAATGCGATGCTCCAGTATCAAACAACACTTTAGCTGGAATAGAGTTTACGGGTAATATACCGAGAATGACGTCAGCAGCTTCCTCAGCTTTGTCGGCCTTGATATGGTTCACCCTCGCGTTCCTCCCGACAGGCCTGTTGTTGGAGTTGAAGGCTTTAGCCGGGGGAGCACGAACCATTGCCTGGTTGGTGTTGGGGCGAGGAGGTGGAGGTAGCTGCCTCTGAGTGCACTTATCAGCGTAGTGTCCAGTCTCCTTGCACTTGAAGCAAGTGACGACACGAGGAGGACCTGGCCTTGGCTGTCCCATTGGAATCCTCTGACCCTGCATCTGAGATGGGTTGGGTGGGCGGGGACCAAAGCCTTGAGAAGCTTGGGCATTTGGAGCCCGAGTGACAGCACCATTTGGCACCCAGATGCGGCGCTTCTGCGAAGGGGTGGTCATGTTGGAGGAGGAACCACCCTCACGCGAGTGCTTGCGCGACTCTTCGAACGCCTTGCGCCCATTCTCCTCATTGAGCGCGGTGTTCACGAGCTCCACGAAGTCCTTGCACTTGATGTTGGTTAGAGCGTACTTCAGTTCCGGGTTAAAACCTCGGCGGAACCTTGCCATCTTCTTGGCTTCAGTGGACACTTCGTCACCAGCGTACCGAGCGACACGATTGAACTCGTTCTGGTAGCCGAGGACGTCCAGCTTGCCCTGTTTGAGAGAGCAGAATTCCTCACGCATCCTTTCCATGAGACCATCTGGGATGTGGTGCTTCAGGAAGGCATCCTTGAAACATCCCCAGGTGATAGGATAGCCAGCTCTGATGGTCTGGTAGTTCTCCCACCAGGTAGCTGCCTGACCCTTCAGTAGGTAGGTGGCATACTTGACCTTATCTTCCTCAGCAACATGAGCTATCTCCAGAGCCCTGTTCATCTCCCTGATCCAGTCATCAGCATCCAGAGGCTCACGTGTTGCCACGAAAGCTCTCGGCCCCATGCTCAGAAACTCCTTGATGCTGACTCGCGGAGCATTCTGGTTGGTGTGCTGGTTAGCCTGGATCTGGGCCATCTGTGTCACCACTTGGGTCATCTAAGCTAACAGTTCCCCCATTGGTGGTGGCGGAGGTGGGTTGTTCCTGGTTGGAGGCATCCTGAACAGAAATGCATTTTAGCACAACAACAGAAAAAGGATAGACTTGGTAACCGAAAGATAGATTATTCCGACGCATGAATAGATAACCAACAGGTACATCATCACATGTTCAAATACATCAGAATATCCAACAGACCAACACATGGTTCGAAATACAAAGGATAACTAAACATAGCTAGGAATGGATACATCGGTACTCTCATGCTCATCACGCAGGACGGCGGTGAGTAGTACGACGAAAGATACGGTGCGGAGGAATCCCACGGAAGTAGGTATGACGACGATCCACGTAGAGCGGGACTGCTCTGAGAGCAACTCTCGGTGTGGTGAAGTAGAAAGCGTCGTCTCCCTGTGCTCCAAAGCGGGGAATCCCAGTGTAACCAGGACCAAGGTCGAGAAGTGGACCTCTGATCGGCTCGTATCCTCCAGCATCTGGCAGCGGAAACACAGCTGGCTGAGTGAAACGTGCAAAGTGATGGAGGGATGATAACCCGGTAGGCCAAACTCCAAGGAGTAACTCGGCCCAAAGAACGGTGCGCAGGATCCGGCTAAGGATAGGGAAGCTTGTGGAGGCCCAAGTTTGTAGGCCCAACAACCCGGATTGTGGATTATTGTAAAGGAAAGCTAGGGTTTGTGCGCCGTGTCCGGGTAGGATCCAGGGTGCGCCTTGGGGAATAAGCCAGGGGGGTGCGGGTGCTTTATAAACCGACCCCCAGGTCTAATTTAGACAGAGATCTTAGAACCCTAGAAATAGCGCTTGGTATCGAGCATCCAGTGTAATCCTAGAGTTGAGTTGTTATATCGAGATTGGAGACTCGGCGACTTTGATTGCCGGCTACCAGATTGAATCGCACCATGTTTTCCTCTGAGCTAAACCCTCTCCCAAATACATGTGTCGTCTTGCCCCAAGATCAGTTACCCCCGGTAACATCTGCCATGATTAACCCACGACAGTTGGCGCCCACCGTGGGGCCTGCGTCCAAAGGTGTTTACATCACGGGAGAAGCTCGGAAGAATATGGAGAATCTCGTCGTCGGCGAAATCTACATCGACCGCAGAGGAAAAAAGATGGTGGACGATTCCGGCTGGGGGCCAGAGTCGGATCACCTCGAATCCGGATCCGTCGTGACGATCGGCCGGATCAACATCTTCGTCGGTACGGTACGAACGACTAATTTAAAAGGACAATATCACGTGCATACTACAGGAACTTCTAGCAGGAACAAGGAGACGTCAAAGCAAGCGGCGAACTCGATTTCATCGGCCGCGCCGGGATATCTTAGATGGGCAGAACAAGAGATAACATGGAGTAGAAGAGATCACCCGGAAAAAGTAGAGCGTCCAGGAGTCCTGGCATTGGTGGTTGCTCCACAGGTTAATGGTTACGAACTGAAGAGGGTCCTGATGGACGGTGGAAGTAGCATCAACATCCTTTATTGGGAAACTTTCTTACGGATGAGTCTCAAGGAGTCCCAGTTGCAGAAAAGTTTGACAATCTTTCATGGGATCGTGCCGGGTCACTCGGCGAGCCCCGAGGGAAAGATCACCTTGGAGGTTGCTTTTGGAGAATCGACGGATAATTATCGAGTTGAGTGGCTCATGTTCGAGGTGGTCAAATTGCGCAGTCCTTATCACGCGCTGTTTGGAAGACCGGCTTACGCCAAATTCATGGCTAGGCCGTGCTACGTGTATTTGCAGCTAAAGATTACGGGTCCTAAACGGACCATCACCATACATGGGAACCGGGATATAGCGGCCGAGTGTGACGAAGGAGATTCGGTTATGGCTGAGCAAGCATGCAGAAAGGAAGAACTCGAATATTACCGGTCTCAAGTGAACCCGGATGACAGAACAGCCTTGAACAAGCCGAATACTGAGGACGAGAGAGCAAACTTCAAAGCAGCACAAGACACCAAGAAGATAGATTTCGTTGAAGGCGATTCTACTAAGCAGTTTACCATAGGGTCTAACTTGGGAAAAGAGCAGGAGGAAGCACTCGTGGAGTTTATTCGTTCAAATGCAGATGTGTTCGCCTGGACACCCAGCGATATGCCGGGTATCCCTACGGAGTTAGCCAAGCACAGTTTGCATGTGGATCCCAAGTCCAGGCCCGTGAAGCAGGGCTTGAGGAAAATGAATGAGGAAAGAAGGAAGGCTATAGGCGAAGAGATCGCTCGGCTATTGGCAGCCGGCTTTATCATGGAAGTATTTCACCCGGACTGGCTGGCAAACCCGGTTCTAGTGATGAAAAAGACCAATGAGTGGAGGATGTGCATTGATTTTACGAGTCTCAACAAACACTGCCCAAAGGATCCGTTCGCACTACCCAGGATAGATCAGATTATAGATGCAGTAGCTGGAAGCGATTTTTATGCTTCCTGGACGCATATTCCGGGTATCATCAGATTAAGCTCAAGAGGGAGGATTGGGAGAAAACATCATTCATAACCCCTTTTGGGGCCTTCTGTTATAAAACCATGACGTTTGGATTGAAGAACGCCGGTGCAACTTACCAACGGTGTATTCAAAAGTGCTTCGAAGACCAAATCGGACGCAACGTCCATGCCTATGTGGATGATGTGGTCATCAAGACCAGGAAGGCGGAGACGTTTATCGATGATCTAAAGGAGACGTTCAAAAACTTGAGGAGGTACCAGATGAAGCTTAACCCGACAAAGTGCGTGTTCGGAGTTCCAGCCGGGAAACTACTTGGCTTTATAGTTTCCGAGAGAGGAATCGAGGCAAACCCGGATAAAATCAAGGCCATCCAGGGTCTAAAAAAACCAGAAAATTTGAAGCATGTTCAAAAGCTCACGGGCTGCGTAGCAGCCTTGAGCCGATTCATATCCAGACTCGGAGAAAAGGCAATACCCTTGTACCGGCTCTTGCGGAAATCAGACAAATTCATGTGGGATCAAGAGGCGGATGAGGCATTCGAGGCACTAAAGAAGCAGTTATCTGAAGCACCAGTGCTAGCGGCGCCGGGTCCTAAAGAGCCTATGTTGTTGTACGTGGCAGCTGGCCCCCGAGCCGTCAGCGCGGTAGTCGTTGTGGAGCGTAAAGAGGATGGGAAAGGTTACCCGGTTCAGAGGCCGGTTTATTATGTCAGCGAGGTATTATCAGAAGCAAAGCAGCGCTATCCACATTGGCAGAAGCTGGTGTTTGGGGTCTTTATGGCTAGCCGGAAATTGAAGCCGTACTTCCAAGAACACCCCATAACAGTGGTTAGTTCAATACCAATGTCGGATATCATCAGGAACTCAGACGCGACGGGAAGAATAGCCAAATGGGCGATAGAGATGGGGGATTATCACATCAACTACTAACCCAGGTCAGCAATCAAATCTCAAGCTTTAATTGATTTCGTTAACGACTGGACACTTGCAGGCATGACTACAGCGGTTCCAAATTCCGAGTCATGGATCATGCACTTCGATGGATCTAAGCAATACGAGGGATCAGGAGCTGGGGTGGTGTTGACGTCACCCAAAGGAGATAAACTAAGTTACGTACTACAAATCGACTTTGACTGTTCCAACAACGTGGCCGAGTATGAGGCCCTATTGCACGGCCTAAGGGCAGCTAAGGAGATGAACATTAAAAGGATAATGTGTTTCGGAGATTCGGATCTTGTGGTACAGCAGGTGTCAGGAACTTGGGATAGAAAGGACGCAACTATGGCAGCATACCGCAGGGAAGTTGATAGGGTTGCAGGATGTTTTTCCGGGTATGAGGTGGAGCATATAGACAGAAGAAAGAACGAGGCAGCCGACGCGCTCGCTAGACTCGGCTCGCGCAGAGAGCCGGTTCCACCTAACGTTTTCCTGGATGAATTATGGCAACCATCGGTTAAAACCGAGTCAGAGGAGGAATTGGCAAACCAAGACCCGGATTCAGGACTTGTGGCTACAGTACGTACTGTTCCCGAATGGACAGAACCGTTTTTGGCCTACCTGTCGCGGGGCGAGTTACCACAGCAGGAGGTGTTAGCAAGGCAAATTTTGAGGCGAGCCAAGGGATATTCTATCATCAATGGAGAATTATACAAGAGAAGCGCAGGAGTCTTTTTGCGCTGCGTAGCGCCAGAAGAAGGCCGACAGATTCTCAAGGAAATCCATGAAGGCGACTGTGGACATCTTGCATCAACAAGGTCCCTTGTGGCTAAAGCTTATCGACACGGATTTTTCTGGCTCACGGCTCTAGCGGATGCAGAACGATTGGTAGCAAGGTGTGACGGATGTCAAAGGTACGCTCGCCAAACCCATGTGCCGGCTATGGAGTTACGGACCATCCCGTTAACTTGGCCGTTCGCTGTCTGGGGTATGGACATGGTTGGCCCCTTTCATATGTCACCATGCAAGAAGACACATCTTTTGGTGTCTATTGATAAGTTTACCAAGTGGGTTGAGGTTATGCCAGTTACTAATTGCGAAGCAGCTACAGCAGTCAAGTTCCTGAAAAGAATTATCTACCGGTTCGGGTATTCCCACAGCGTAATTACCGACAATGGAACCAACATGTCCCTTGGTGAGATGGAGAAGTTCTGCGGCAATAATGGAATCCGGCTTGATGTTGCATCGGTGGCTCACCCACAGGCCAATGGACAAGTGGAGAGAGCAAACCAAGAATTGCTTCGCGGGTTAAAACCACGATTGCGAGTTCCCTGTATCAGGGCAGCTGGTGCATGGGTCGAAGAACTTCCTTCTATGGTTTGGGGTATCAACACTACACCTAACAGATCCACTCAGATGACGCCCTTCTTCATGGTCTATGGTGCGGAGGCAGTGTTATCGAGTGACATTATTCACGACTCACCGCGAGTATCAGCTTACGTCGAAGTGGAGAACGAAAAAACCCGGCAGGACGCCGTAGACATGTTAGAAGAGCAAAGAGAACAAGCCCTGGAAAGATCAGCCATATATCAGCAAGATCTACGGAGGTACCATAGCCGGCGCGTGAAAACCCGGGTATTCCAGGAAGGAGACTTGGTTTTGTGTAACAGCCCAATTTTTGGAAGACAGGAAAAACTTGTTTTCAATAACCTAAAAATCAGGGCCAACAAAAACTTTTAAATATGTTTGACTAGTGCTTGTGTTTCATTTCTATTTGCTAGTTGATTGTGCAGTTGTTTGAGTTTGTCAACAACTAACATTAAAAACAATGATCATAACTTTCTTCAAACACAAACCTTGTGATCAAGTCATGACAAGAAATCTTATCATCTTCATCCATCACACTGTTTTGGGCAAAAACCTTTCTGAAAATGTTTTGAGTTCAAAGGAAACCCAAAGACCAAGTTTTGAGAAAAACAAAAGATAATTTCCAAAACTATATGAAAAGTATTTTGGAGCTAAACATCTCCAACCTGTTTTCAACCAATATGTTTTTGCAAAGTATTTCAAAAACTATTTATCACTTCCTTCTTTTGCAAAAACTATAAAAGGGGACTATGTTACCCCTGTGTTTAACCTCAAATATATTCTTTTGGAAATAACAACTTTTGAGATGAGCCTCTTTATAAAATCCTCTTGTCATGGTATGTATTGATCACCACCCACAATTAACACTTGAGATAAACACCTGGAAACTAAATTGAAGAACTCAATTGTTTGAGTGATCTTGTGTGACTTGTTACTTTATCTGCATTGTTGTGTGATTTTATCTTGTGCTTGCTTGAAGTATTTATTTTTGTTTGTTGATTAATGTGTGCTGTTCTAATAAAATAAAACCTATTAATAACAACATCAAACATCAATATCATATTCCATCATATGTCCATCTCCTACCATGTTTTCCTAAAAACCTCAAACTTTGGAGACATGCTCTTATGTTCTATTTTCTTCTATTCACAATGCATCATCATAAATCTCTTTGTATATATCTATTATATCTATCCAAGTTGTTATTCTTGTTCTTGAAAACACTTTGTAATCATCTATCAAAGTCCTATTGAAGGCATTCCCAAAATGATGACCATATATCACCTTTATCATGAAGCACTTTTTCCATGTTACTCCAAATCACCCCTTATTGTTTTCAGGCCATATGAACCTACCCTTGTAATCTTCATGACCTATACATCACCTTCATATGGTCTATTTATTCTCCAAAGGCCATTTAATTATTCTTCTCTCATGGTTTTTATCCTATTAAATAAACTCCTGGTCTCACCATCTTTCCACTTGGTGCCTCAAATATTTCCATAGGAGTTGTTTATTAAAAATCACTTTTGAGATCAATATTATGTACTCTATCATCCCAACTCAAAAATATTGGTTTAAAAATAATTTTACTATTTATTATTTTCTATTTTCCAAAAGGCCAGAAATGAACTTTAAAATATTTTGTGAAGAAAAGTATTTCCTAAAATCTTGGAAAAATTACCCAACATGCCTATGGTCATGAGGGACTTATTTGTAGAAAAACATTTGCAGGTTGTTTTGAAAATTTTGGAGAAAACATTTAAAAACAGTTTCTGCCATTTTTGAAATTCTAAAATTTTGTGAAAGAAATGTTTTCATAAAATCTTGAGGCCACCACCCCTAGACTCAATTTTTGATTATCTATCCAATGGTCATGAGTTTTCACATATGTTATATTCAAAATCTTGGTGAAACAATCAAAAACCACTTCTGGTTATTTTGGGCATTGTTGAGTTCATCCATGTCTTGATCATTTATTGCACTCTCTCTACCTCCACCTGGTTCTGTGAGGTAGAAAATATCTTCCCCAACCCCTTAGACAAGGTCTACACACCCCTACCTCTCTCTCTCCCATCCACCAACATGAGGACAAGGATGGTGACCACTCACCATTTTCTACTCCACTCTCTCTGTCCAAACCAGAAGCAACCCTGGCGCCACCAGCTCTCTCTCTCACTCGTGATCTCCCCTGGAAAGCCCCTCCCCTTCTCCTTGTCTCCATCCCCCTTGCTCATGCGCTGTCCATGGCGCCCAGGACATCCCCGACACGTCGATCGCGTTCCAACGCGTGGGAAGCACACCTCACCCGCTCTTCTTGTCTACAAGCTTCACGGGACCTCCACGATCATACCCGTGCCTCCCGTTGCCTTCCACTCGCTTTCCTTCCCCCTCTACTCGCTGTCGAACACCTGCGGGTGCAGAGACGCATTGACGATTCCCCACCCCTCCAGACCTCCTCCTCTGCTCATATCTTGCCTTGCTAAGCCTACTCACCTCACGCAAGCCCCAGACCTCATCTCCTCCTCCTTAGAAGACCACACGCGAGCCACCATGTCCGCCGTACGGACGTGCGCAGCGAGCTCGCCGCCTTTCTTGGTACAGTCACCCGAGCCACGCATTAGCTATCCCACCTGGTCTAAACTCCTCTGATACACCCTAATCGAACCTCCATCGTAAAAACCCTCTGCCTCGCCCTCTAAATCGACGACGGCGTGCCCGCACCCGCCGCGGGTGAGCAACCGTCGATCCACCGATTGAAGCTATTCCCGGTCGTGCAAGTTCTTCACTAACCTTCCGTGAGCTCCGGCGAATCTCGCGCACCCTCTAATTCGTACTTTCCTCTGCTGCAGGAGAGCCGCCATTGACGACCTAGATCACCGGCCGCCGTGCTTCGTCGCAGACCTTGCTCTGGTCTACTTCTGCGGCCGCTGATGGGAGCATAAGATCCACGGCGTCCCCGTGGTGCTCGGCGACCAATCTCGTATCCACGCGGGCTTCCTACGGCGAGATCTCCGGCGGCAACTGCCTCGGGCCGCCGCACGAACTCGTCGCGCCGCCAGTTTATGGCCAGGGCTGTGTGGCACCCTCTGGAGCGTTGGATCTGCATCCAACGGAGCCGTTTGAACCTCGGCTCATCTAATCTCCACCGTTGATCCAAGATCTGACGGCCGCGTACCTCTTCGGCAGCGCGCGCACGCCAGCGGGCCGGCCTGCCTCTGCGAGGCCCTTTTCGCTGCAGATCCAGCCTTTTTATTTTTTTTCTCTGCAGGTTGTTTTCTTTTTCCTTGTGCATCTGTTTCTGGCTGTTTGCTTTAATTCAAAACAAAAATACTAACAAGTGAATCTTGCCAAACTAAAAATCACAGTACTAGATCTACATTTTCTTAACCATGTCCAACTTGTAGATCTAAGTTTTGAGCTTTATTTTAGGAGAAATAAAAAGAAGGGCAGGGACACTTTTTAACACCATTTCTTTAATAACTTTATTTTTATGTATCCAAATTATGCAAACTAAACTGTTCTGAGTAGCCCTTGATAATGTATATCTGTGACAATTAACCTTGTGTTGACTTGAGTTGTTTTTTGAAAATGACATGCATGTTAGTTTTTAGGCCAGAGAGCATTTCTGTGAATTGTTTAATTTTATTGGTGATGAATTTTGATGTGAATCCAATTGTGTTGGTTTGCTAGTGACTAGGAGCACCTCATACTAGAGTTTCATGATGTTAGGAGTTACAGAATAGGATTGATGTAATATTTAGTGTTTAGCCATTTTCTGCTTATTATTGCTATGCCCTTATTTAAATTGTGTGTTATATTATTTTGTTATAAAATTGATTCCTAGCATGTGTAGGGTATCAATACATTTTTTTATTTGTGTTTTGAGTGTGTAATTGTCATGTTAGTAGAAAGGGTGTGAAAAGTCATGTTTGTTATGGTTTTATTCTCATAGGTTGTTTTTCCTAGTGTTAATAGATTAAAATCATGTTGTTCTTCATATTGGTGTGATGACTTGAATAAATGCTTTAGTATTTTTATCCATAGAATAGCTACTTTTATTTTTGCATGTTATACTTGCTTGCTTGATTGAATAAGTTCTATATCATGTTGGCATGCCATGCTAGTGTAGGTGATTTCTGCCATAGTAGTTTTATTGGATGCTTAATTTTTGAGGCATTTATTAGATTGTTATTTTGTTATTACTAGCATGTCTAGGTGTTGTTTCCTCTGTTATTTGGATGCCATCTTACATATCCATCATGTTAGAATAAATCATGTTTCATGATCTCTTATGGATATGCATGTCTACTTGTCTAAATAGCCTTTTTCATGTCTAGTTTTAATAGTTGTTTTGCTCCATGAGTATTTTCATGCATTGAGTGATGCCATGGTATTTTTCGTATGGTTTTGTCTATGTTATTAGGTTGCTTAGGTACTGGTTATATTAGTTCTCCATGTTTAGGAAAGCATGTGTTACTATAGGCTTGTATTATTGCTTGTTATTATTTTCCTATGCATGTGTATGTGTCCCTAGCTTGTTTTCTTGTTATTTTGCTCATCCTCTTGAATGACCAGAGAGTCATTTAACCTTATTTGAGCATGATATGAGAGTGGCACACCCACTGAACTCATGCCATTTTGGTTGAGGATCCATAACATCAATTCTAGTGCTATTCATGTGTGTTGTCTGTGCATGTTTTGTTTGATGGTGTGCACCCTAGTACCATTAATTGTGAGTGTACTTATTTTATGAAATGCTTGCTGTATGTTTACATTTTATCAAGTGATTGCCTTTGTTTAGTTCTGATTGGGTGTTTTCCTTTTTATGTTTACGACGTTAGATAACGAAGACGGTATTATTTCCCGGAGAGGTTTTTATTGCAACTCTTGTTTGTTTCAAGAGAAAGACCAAGACCAGTGCCAAGGCAAGCCATTCTAAATGCTTGATGTTGTTTTACTTATCATTATCTATCATGCATGTTTTACTTCTGAAGTTTTACAAAAGTTTGATTCAAAAACTATTCTTTTAAGTGGAATATACCACTATCCATTTTATGTATCTAATATGCTATATCCACTATATAATCTTGGTGTTACCAAGCCCCTTTAGATCTTTTATTATCATCACTTAATAAACTTAAGTCCCCTAGTGGACATTGTAACTTGATGATTTTGGAAAGCAAAAGATTGGAAAAACCCCGAGGAAAGGTGGGACCTTGTCCGAGGGAGGTTTGTGAAGAAGGAAATGTTTTTGACTTGTTTTTCCAAAAATGACACATAACCTAATCTTCGCCGGACAACCAAGCCGTGCTGCCACATTACCCCAATATGGGAACGGGGTCTAGCTAATTGCTTGTCGGTGTTAGTCCGTGTCTACCTCAAAGTGCTATAGGGGTTAGAGTCCCCCGAACCGAATTGTCGCCAGGAGGGAGAATGGGACATTCACAGTGTGGGATTAAGTTCACTACCGGTTGCAGCAATTGGGTCTCCTGCCATGGCGGTGTGTTGTCAGGGGAAACCGGATCGATACGGCTGACTCACTCGGTGCCGGGGAGAACAAACCAAGTTGAAGAGGTAGTCATTTACTAGCACTGACATAGTGGATGGTTAGGACCAGTTATCCGATGTTTGCATACTGTCTCGGACAGTCCGTGGTTGTTCACGGCGGATGTACTGGATCTTGTGGATTGTGTACACCTCTGCAGGTAAAACTATTCAAATAGCGCG